>CM035442.1:2172100-2179600 GCA_020310875.1 Ceratopteris richardii
GTTTGCATGATTGAGATGTGTATTTGTGCCTAGATGCACGAACTGAGATAGAACTCCAACTATGTAGCAAAGTCACGCTTCTGAGTGTAGCATAGAACAATGATCCCACAATGCTTCTATATAGTGTAAGGTCTTCTATCTTCTTAGCATCTTCCTTGCTTAACTTGACACATGATATCATAGGTTGAGCTATCGATTTGTAGTCTGCCAAACCTAAAAAAAATATCTAGAAGATAATCCTTTTGAGATAGATAGATACCTTCCTTCCAATAGATCAGCCCAATGCAAAGAAATTACTTTAGCACACATAAATGAAAGATTTTAAACTCTCCCTACATCATCATCACCTATCACAAGGAGATCATCGACATATGTGCATATCAAACATATCTTGTAATTTGTCTTCTTTATATGCGAGGATGGATCTCCATCACTTGGGGAGAAACCACATCTATTTGAGAAGTTCACGAACTTCTCATTCCAAGCCCTTGAGGCTTGCTTTAGGCCATACAAGTCCTTCTTCAACCTACAAACATAGGTAGGATGTTGTGGATCTACATACCCTTGAGGTCGTTCTAGGAACACCTCTTCTTGTAACTCAATATTTAAGAAAGCATTCATTATGCCCATCTCATAGGTAGGCCACCTCCTTGCTACACATAGGGCTATGAGAACTCTAATCATAGCCTTTTTTTCCACAAGGCTAAAAGTATCCTCATAATCCACCCCTTTTGTGTGTGTGAAGCCTTTGGCTACTAGTCTAGCCTTGTACCTTGCGAAGCTACCATTTGCATTCCTCTTTGTCTTGTACACCCACATGTTTTGGACTAAGTTCATGCCCTCCTTCTTGGGTAATAGCACCAAAGTGTTTTTCTCCTTAAGAGCTTTGAACTCTTCATACATAGCCTTCTCCATTCTCATTTGGTCTTCGCCTGATTAGAATCTGGCTCTTGATCTGCAATGACATTCATCATGTATGCATAGTGCTTTTCCATGAAAGGACCATATGTATACCTTTGTGGGGCTGCCTTCTTCCTTATAGACTTCCTCTCTTTACCTTTGTGATATTTCTTCTTGAGTCTTTTTTGAGCTTTACATTAGGAGTAATGACGTCCTAAAGCTCTTCCTCTTTTGATTCATCTCCAGCTTCCTTAGTGTAATAGTTTGTCTCTTGAAGCCTTCTATACTTTGAAGTAGGAGATGGTCTTTTAGAAACATAAGTGTAAGAGTGATCATACGAGTGTACCTTAGATGTAGAAGCCTCTACTCCACTGATTGTGATTAACTCTTGACATTGAATCTACACATCAAAGTCTACGTACTCCTCTGGATCCTGTTCATCCAACTTTGCCTTGCCCTTGTCTCCATACTAAGACCTTGAGTCATCAAACACAACATCTCGTGACACATTTCTCACTCTTGGGCTCTAACTTTGTTCTGACTTCAAATGAATATGACCAAAGCATACACATCCAAATACTTTGAGGTGCTCCATGGTTTTTTTTGTGACATAATAGACTTCACATGGAGTCAAGGTGTGGACGCCACCTCGTGGGACCCTGTTTATCAAGTAACAATTTGTATTCATAGCCTCATCCCAATAACAAAAGGTAATATACCTTCGTTTATGAGACATCTAGCTATCTCAACCGAATGCGTATTCTTCCTCTCTAGAACATCATTTTTTTGAGGAGTCTACCTACATGTAAAGTGCCTCGTTATGCCATTGTCCTACAAGTACTTTATGAGTTCCTTGCAGCATTATACATCATACTATAAATCGACTACTTGAAAAGAACAATTGATAGTTAAAGCTATTACAAGAGTTGATGCTTGAACAACACCAGAATTTATCTATGTGAATATTTGTAGAAGATTTCGAGTATTCATTATGAAATTTGAGAGTCCTCATGGGCCACTTAGTTTGGAACTAGATTAAAACGTTCCTTAAAGTAAGATCCACTAGGACATTTTCTACTTATAGTAAACATTGGGTATGTTATTTCTTAAAGAACAAGAGTTAAAAATAGAGGTTATAATGCATGAAAAGATTTTCATGAGGAAGGAGATAAGGAAGACGGATCTCACACATTCTTGCACACCGATTGAGGAGCACACAAATATTTAGACAATGTAGAATGCTCTTATTATTCCTCTTCAATTAAATAAAAAAATGAAGATACAAGAATGAACTAATAGAAATAAAAAACAAGCACAATATATAAAGAGGAATACATAAAGAAAAAATTAATGACCACGAACGAGTAAGCTAGCAAGAGACTAAATGTGACATCACTCTTGATAGATGAATTCAGTAAATATCAATGAAAATATCCATAATATATATCGAAATAACCAGTCAGAGGTATGTCTCATTCTTAATCATCACATAATGAGCTTCATATCGCAATACTCCTCAAGTTCATTATCATGTCTTGTAATTATATCATCCTACAAAACTTCCTTAGCTTCTTTACCCCAATTTCTTTAGTTAGAATATAATTCTATGTTCTCGTCTATCCTAACATAAGAGAGATCAATATTACCTTCTTATGCCTTCTTGATGACGAAGTGATAAATTACCTTGACATGATTTTATCTAGCATGCAAAATAGGATTTCATTATGATTGTATGTCATTAAAATTATCATAGTAAATGCCTTCTTGGTTGTTATGAATTACCTTCTAACCCCATCTTTAGCCTTTAAGTTTCTTTCCTTCTAGCCACGGAATTAGCTTCCATGTTCCGTTTTCATAAAGTATAACCAGCCCTTCATCTATATTTTTCTTCCAATTTACGTTTTCAACTGTATCTTGAAAACAAGAAGGTTAAACGTCTTGGATTACCTTCATCATCTAAGCACAATCAAAAGCCATATTGCCATGATATGTTAATCGCTATATTGGACTCCCCATCCTCCTAAATAGTCATAGTTCTAGGTAACTTCTACTTCCGTACTCTTGTACTCTTCTTAAAGTGCAATCAAATTTCATAATTGCGACTCTTTTCTAAACGGTTTGATTCACCATCACTATCTTCAAAACTTGTAGATGTTTTTTGACCATCAAACATATTTTATTTATTTTTACTGGATGTACTTCATGAATTTTGTGGACCAAAATTTTCAAGCATTCTTCTCCTACATGACTTTCAATTGGAGCTATTGCTATGAACCTCAGATTCCGCACTTGTAGTTTTAGCATTTCCTTTGCTATTCTAAGGAACATTAAGCCCTTCTCTTAAAACATCCTGAAAGCTTTCCATTTCATCAAACATCCGGCACGTGCTTGTTTAGTAGAATGTATAACTATTTTACTCGAGAGAATCGAATTAAGATATATTTATATATTTTTGGTGCAAGCTTCATCCTCAAACCATCAAGAACAATAGCAAAACTCTTTCATGTGTGATAAGTTATGCTTGCTACGTGTACATGTCTCTTCATGTGTAACTTCATCTACAACAATAGTTGGATTTATTCTATTTTATGATGTATATAGGACTCGAGACAACGTGAACCCAATAATAAGGTGTCATATATGTTTCATCCATAAAGCCTCTTGTTATTTCTACAATATTTCTACTTCTGTATTCAATGATGCCATTCTCTTGTTCTGTGTATCTGCATGAAAATATCATTTAGATTCCATCACTTTTTGTAAAATTTATTAATTCATTTGATATGTATTCATTTGCTCCATCGGTTCTTAACTTAGCTTTTCCATCGTAGCCCTAAAACTTTGAAAGTCAAGAGATACATCGGTTTTCTCTTGCATGAGGTATTACCATACTTTTTGTGTATGCTCATCAATTATTATAGCATAAAACCTAGAATCTCCCATCGATGTGGTCCTTATAGCACTCCAATCATTTTCAAACTATCTCTAAAACATCCTCACTTACATGCTTGTCATCTCAAAAGGATGCTCTTCAATGCTTACAAAAATTACCTACTTGACATACCTTCTCCATCTTAGAATTGTTAAATTTTGGCAATCTTTTCACAAGGTCTTTTGATTGCATGAACTTTGACCTTTGAAAGTTTGCATGTTTCATTCATACATTCCATAGATATGTGATAGTAACGATACCTCCAAGGTTAGAAAAAATTCTTATTCAAATCAATCATCTTACTCACTTTGCTCACTTTCACAACCATCCTTACATTCTTCTTACACTCTTGTAGAGATAAACCATCATATCTAGAAGGTGACTTGTTGTCCTTGGTCAACCATTTGTCCAATACAAACTAGGTCGTTTTTAATTTTCTGAACAAGCAATACATTACCAAGATGTTTGGCCATCCCATTCTCTAGAACACTGATAGGTTTACTAAATGCTCAATCGAATATGATGTCTAATCTTGTGTTCCAATAAATCTATAAGCCCATAGCATCTAAAAAGTAGTCAACATTTTTGGGATTCTCATCATTTTATTTGAAACACTTGAATCAATATACCAAAAAAGATGATTCAATCTTTAAACGTTAGGAGAATTTTGTTCATCATATGATGGTCGAATTTTACCAAGGACAACTTCCCTAGGAGACCCTAACCTGACGAAGTTGATGCTTGCATAAATTTGGTTCTATTTTTTATTTAATAATGACATATCCATAATTCTTATCTAGCTCTTATGCTCAAAGAACTAACCCCAATGCTATATAGGCAATTTTTGAAATACCATTTTCTTTACATAAGTTGTAGTCTAGGGGCTATTGATATATTTAGGTAATGATGTGTCTGAACACAATTGGCCCACCGAGCACTTTTTTCCCTTTTTAGGACGTTTTTTACCTAGAATTGTATATACACTTATGACCCTAATGGGTCATTTATCTTTGTACATTCTCTTGGTAATACATTCAGTATTGTGTGTTGTGCTCCAAGTTTCTTCTTCTTCTTCTTCTTCTTCTTCTTCTTATTCTTCTTCTTCCTTCTCATGTACACATGCTTCTACAGACATCAAACTCCAACAATTGAAATTAAAGCATGTCATCACTTCATTTAGGGAATCGTCGACACCCCTCCGGTCATAGTCTCAGTATCACACAAAAAATTGTTTCGAAATCAAGATCTAAGATCATTTGGCCTTGGATGCACTATCGCAAAATCTCTATAGACAATTTCCTCTTTCTGTGCAAAAGATATATATTGATTTTGGTTCATCAGTATAAACTCTATCGTAGAGATCAACATCTCTACATTACTTTGGAGCTAAACCCATTTAAAGGAACACATATAGAAATTCGGTCCTGAAGTATAGATACTATGAAAACAATTCAGATTGATCCTTTACATTTTAAGAAATTGAAGCTAGAGATGACAGAAAATATTATTGAACACATTTGGATGATTGTGTGAATATTCTTGTATATCCTTGTGAACCAAGAACCTTCTATTTGTATTATAGTGTGAAACGAAAGCTTTCTATGTAAAATCAAAAGTAAAAGTAAATAATATAATAAAACTATCTAAATTCCAAAGCGTAAGTATTCAAAAATAAAGATCGTACTTGTTACGATAGAAATTTTTAACGCAAGATTTTATGATCGCATGCTTTTTGCATCCTTAGCTTTTTCTTGCAACTAAAATACTATATAAAGAGAGGCAAAGCTCATTGTCAAGGCGTCTTTTCAAGCTCATTGTTAAGGCATCTTCTCAAGATGAGCATTGGAATTTTGGAGGAGATGGAGTTTTGGAGGTGAAGACTTGAAGGAGTTCAAATCTATACACTTGATGATTAAGGTGGAGTTTACTCTTCTTAGATCCTAATGGAAGGTGGCTCTAAGCTAGTGGATTGAAGAACATTATGAATCAACATTATGATCGTTTATGAATAGGTAACTTATATATTTTCATTATTTTCATTAGAATTGTATGAACACTTATTATTATGAATCAATTTCCAATGTTCCCCTCCCTCTTGTCTTCCAATTCTCTCTATGCTTATTTCCATATCTCACTTAACATTTTTATTCTCTTTCATGATGATGAATTGATGATGAATTTTTTAAGTGATGTGATCAATTTCATTGAGTTTATCTGTATCTTTGAGTCTCCATTGGTCACTTAAGATTAATTGAAGCACCCTACGTGGAGTGTCACTCGAACACCGGTAGTTGGCCTGATCCACCCAACTGAGCCCCTTAACCACAAGTGAACCTGAGATGAAATACATCCTTCATGGAAAGTGAACGTGATGTGAATGTTCCATGGACATTCGGCAAATCAAATGATATAATTTCAACTTTTTTGCATATGTATTTTATATTTCCTACAAAGTTTATATGGTAGCCTCTTCATCCTTAGGAGCAGAAGCTTGAACAAGATTTTGTGGGTTTTTTTTGGTGTGAATGGTTGATCTACGTGATCTATGTGCGTCCATAGAGACTTGAAAGAATCTTACCCTCATCGCTTCACCACTCTCATCGAACAAAGCTGTCAATTACATAATACCAAAATGTATTTTAGATTTATTTTCCATGTTTAAATTATGCTCACATACTTTCATGCACTTTGGAACTTCGTCTTCAAGACAACTCTAGGTACTTGCATTTCAAGGTATTTCCAATTATTGCATGCATATGATGCACATCAAAAAGAAAGGTTAAAATTTGAAGTTGATGATATAGTGAAGAACATCAAGATTTGATCAAGAATTGAATGTCAAAGCAAGATGGAAGATTTCTTTAAAAAATGATTTAGGGTACTCAAGGACAAAAGGTAGTTGAAGCCACACTTAAGGAAAAGAGAAATGTGAGAACTAGAATCTCTTAAAGCTTGAAAATCAAAGACTAGTTAATGATGTGTGTGACCCTCTCCTTCCATCCATTATATCCCCTTGTTGTCAAAATAGCAATGATCTGGACTGGTCTAGTGCCTTTATGTGGCCATCATACAACACTGGTCCCCATTACCATTGAGAACCTTAGGAAATCCCTCGAGCTTGGCACCTTGGCTATGGTTGGTCCTTGTCCCACACACACACATGGAGTGGTCTATATAGAACAATGTCGGAAACCCTGTCCTTCTTCTAAAGATGATTGTCCTCAATGATCAATGAGGGAAAGTACTTGTGAACCAAAGCTTCCAATTCCAAAGTAGAGCCAGTAAGCGGTAATCCTCTCCACACCACTAAATACTCCTAGATGATATGGTTTCTCAACCACTTCTGTCCTTGGTCTAGTATCCTATCTCGAGAATGATGTGTGTTATCACTTTGCTACAAAGAAAAAATACCCTCTATTAGATTATCCTTTCTAGAAATATACTTTCCAAGTTGACTAACATGAAACACTAGATGGACTCTACAATGAGGAGAAAGCTCTAATCAATATGCGGCATTACTAAGCCTCTTTACTATCTTCCAAACTCCACAAAACCTTGATGAAAGCTGATTTCATTTCCCTATGGATAGTGAAGTAGATCTAGTTGGCACTTGAAGAAAACTCTATCTCCTTCCTCAAAGATTCTAGGATATCTCTTCTTGTCAACAT
>CM035442.1:2184600-2402100 GCA_020310875.1 Ceratopteris richardii
TTCCAACACTATGAGCAAGTTGTTTTTATACGAGATTCGAAAGAACTAGAGTGGCTATTTGTTTTACAAGTCGCCCCACGTAGTAGACAAATTTATGAGAACATAGATGTAGAACAAAGTCCATTTGTAGTGGACTCTAAGATTCATTCGATAGTCGAGGAGGAAGAGATCATTGTTTGAGAAGAAGAGGTCCTAAACAAAGACGAGATACAGGATGAAGCAATAGATAATGATCAAGAAGAAGCTAGCATACAGAGTGATTTAGAAGTCGTCAATAAAGAGATAGATATTCTCTATGCATCGAATCTCCAAGAGGATGCTAGAATAGAGGAGTTTTGAATCAAACACTTCTACGTACTAATTTTTGTTTTTTTTTTTGCAATGTTCTTTTGTACACAAACATTTCTCTATATTACCTTTATTATCATATGTTAGTTATTAGAGTTCTTTTGTTACAAAGCACGATGAGAGACAATCCTCCATTCACTCCACATTCCATGATAGAGGAGCAGTTCTTACAGTTCATATCTGAGGTACCTTCTACGTATATGGCCA
The DNA here is from genome assembly GCA_020310875.1 of Ceratopteris richardii. Taxonomy (NCBI): domain Eukaryota; kingdom Viridiplantae; phylum Streptophyta; class Polypodiopsida; order Polypodiales; family Pteridaceae; genus Ceratopteris; species Ceratopteris richardii. The sequence continues at coordinate 2,185,156 of CM035442.1, forward strand.
TTGTGTCACAGTACTAGATTGCTCGTGGTAGCACTCCCCCTGATTTCACTCCAGCTAGCCTCAATCCTGTCGGACACACTTCCATTGGTGTCACACTTGTCGATGTCACTCCTGTCGGCGTCACTCTTGCAGGTGCTGCTACTCCCATTGGAGGTATGTCTCGTAGCTTTATGACTCCACCACGACCATCTTCTCAGCCATCCCCTATTGGCTCTAGTAGTAGACATATGCGTTCGACACCTGACCGTGATATGGGTGTTGGCCCGTCTCATAGGTCAAGGTCACACTCTAGAGTAGGAGGTTCTAGGAGTGGATCTATAGGTAGGTTTTCAGGAGGCCGCTATTGTGGAGGTAGTGCGACGAACGTTGTGTCATCCACTTCTACTCCTAGAGCGAGTACCTCAGATGTAGGTACGCCACGTGGTACACCATGTGGAACACTAGGTACACCTTGGGGTGCTCATGACCATGATGATTCCGAGTTGTATAGTATCAGTGATGGAGCTCCGGTGATGGATGCAGCCGAAAAGGCCATGCGTGCACGTATATGATAGCTTTGATCCATATAGTTTGGACATTCTATCATGTTGAAATGGAGTGAACAAGATAAAGATAGGAAAAGGTTTATCACAGAAATGATTTATCAAGAGTTCTGGCCAGCACATGGGTAGCCTCTTGTTAGTTCAGAGTGGATTTTGCACATCGTACATGAAGTTATATCCCATGAAGGATCCGAGGCTCGTGATGCCTTTAGAGCAGGATTATCAAACCTCTAAGGTTAGATGCTGACGAGTGGGATATGATTCATGACTAGCAGCAGCAGACTCCTGATGGATATCGCCAGCAGTGAGATACCATAGGCACACCTTTAGATACTGTTGGACCGTCAGATTTGGGCAGCGACAGATATGACACGATGTGTCACGAGTTTGTAAGTACCATTTGGTTTATTGAATTTGTTTGTGTTAAGCTTGTCATGTATGTTCCTCTAATGTTGTATATTTGTTGTAGGAGCTTGCAATGGGTCTTCCTCCACACATGAACGGAGGAGTCTTATGGATATGAGCATGGATTGATTGCACTAGTGGAGGACTTGGAGGGACGCGGTGTATTCCTTTCATGGGAGGGTTTGTGATGAGGTGATGAATTTATAAATTTCATTTTTACTTGTTGTTTGTAAATCTCATGTGAATTTATCTCATTCATGAATTTTCTTTGTTGTAGGACTGCTGATATGGATGTTTTGATCACTTTGTGCATGTGTATGATAGTGGTGTGCCACAATTTTTTATTGGGTTCCTATATAGTAGTGGTGCACTAAAATTTTGTATTTGATTCTTATATGGTAGTGCTTTGCCACATTTTGTATCTCTCCCATATATGATAGTGGTTTGCCACATTCTTTTACATGCTTCATTTATGAAATATATAACTTGTTTTATACATTGCTCATTTTGATTATCTCTTTTGTGTTCAATAGTATTTTGTTTTATGAAATCATATTTTGGTTGCCATTAGAGTACACATCACATGTACTCAGTTTTTTTGGGCAGAGTGTATTGTCTTTTGCTAAACAACATCATGGTAATGTTGTTGTAGCAGAAGATAACACACTGCCCAAAACAAATTTTGTCGATATGGTCATCGGTATAAGCGACGGTACTCCGAATATGGTTGCCGAAATATGCGACGGTACACCCAGCAAGCACTGGTATACATGATGATACACTCAGGGAATGCACCGATATAAGCATCGAAAATACTATGCTTGTACCAATGCTTATACACGCTCATACCGACACTCATACTCATGCCTATACTGATTCCCATACCGACGATTTAATACCGATTCCTGTACCAACAGTTACTCCAACTTCGGTGCAAAAATGCGGCCGTTCAATTTCCTCATTAAAAGGCTCGATATACGGCCGATATATTGTAGTAATGTGGAGAATTTTAGTCCTCTATACTCAATCTTTATGGATGAACTTGCCATGGTAGGTCATTTATTATAGTTGAATATGATAGCTTTGCTTCCTTTCATGAACATATAATCTAAGGTTGATCTCCTATCTTCCTTTCAACCTACCCAATTAGCGTCAGCAAACCCTTTGATTCGCAATTCCTCACTAAATATGTAACAAAAATTATGATTAAATATAGGCATTATGTATCTTATCACTCTATTGGATGAACTTGAATATTTATTTTTCATTGTGTGCATAAATTGAGAAATTAAACCAACAACATAATATGAGCCTTGTAATATTTTCATAGAGTAATGATACTATGATTCCTTTATATGTTGTTACATCTTTCAATTCTTCTCCGTCATTTGAATAAAGCTTTGTATTTATGTCCATGAGCTAAGTTATTGGTTTTCATTCACTCATCCCAAATTTGAGAAGAACATCCAACACATAATTCCTTTGCATCAAGTAGACGGCATCTTTTCCATAGACAATCTCAATTCCTATATCATTTTTAGATCTTCATTGTCAAAAAGTCTAAACTCCTTACCAATATTTCTTTTCATCTCTTTAATCCTAACAACTTCATCCCCCCATTATGATGAAACCATCAACCTATATGCAAATATATATCTCTCTATTTCCTTCCCTTTCCATGTACAATGTAGGTTCTGCACTACTTGTCATGGACCATCCCAAACCTTAGATTCCATGTGAATCCTATATCTCATGATTGGTTCAGAATGAGGAGAAACCAATGCTTCCAATGCGTATGAAATGTGTCAAAACCCTAAGATCAACTATCAATTTGTTGAATTCTGACAAGGAGAGGTTTTGTTTGATTTGTTGACATCATTGATGACATCATCAATTTGCAACCGCCCTTGAAATCCTTTATAAGCAGGCTTGGGCCACATTCATTCTGAATCTTGCCAATACCAGTGTTGGGAGGTCAAGGAGTCGTGACCGCCAAGTAAGTACTCTCCAAGTTCCAGTTCCTATTCTTGTCTTGTTCCTTCTTCAAATCATGTCTAGTCGTGTATCCTAGACATCTTATCTTATCCTCTTGTAATCTCGTAGTACGAGATCTTTTCAAGCTCTTTCTTGTATCTAGTTCATCTCCTAGAAGGGAGTTCTTGTAATCAAAAGATCTTCTTTGATACTTACGATCCCGGGTTGTGGATCTCTTGTATCATCTCTAGTCAAGTTATTCATACCTATTAGTCTCAGGTTGTGGGACATCTTGTATGAATCACGTATTCTTGTATCATTTCCCCTTTGTGGTGGATCTTATAATCAGAAGTGTATTTCTGAAATCTTTTCTACTATAGTGAGAGAGCACAATCTAGTGCTCCCCTGAAATTTTGGAAAGACTAGCTTCTATCCAAGATCAGTCATCATGGAGAATGCTTATGAGAAGATTGTAGCATCACTTCAGAGTCTCCAACAACAAGTCAAAGACCTAACTCATCGATAGACACAAGTCGAGATGGAACATCCAGTGCATCTAGGTGCACTCCTCCAAGAATTACAAGAACGAATCGGAAGTCTTCAGACAAATCAAGGGAGTATGCAAGTAAATCAACGACCTAGTACATCCTTCATGAGGGAACCCAAGATCTACATGCCAGAAAAGTTCGGTGGTGATCGCACCAAGTTCTGAGGATTCTTGCAACAAGTCAAATTATACATCCTTCTGAAGTCTGATAGATATTATGATGATGCATCCAAGGTCGGTTTTATTGGAACCTTACTCTATGGTCGAGCATTATCATGGTTCACCCCAGCTATGGAGAAGGATATGGCCGTACTTCATGACTATGAGGGGTTTCTTGGAGGGCTCATCGCTACATTCAGAGATGTAGACACAAGTCAAGTTGCAGAAACAAAACTTTGGAAGCTACGTCAAGGTAACCACCCTACCTCTACCTATGCATCAGAATTTAGGCACTTGATAGGTGACCTCACTTGGCACGAAGATTATTTCATAAGCCAATTTAGATGAGGCTTAAGAAATGATGTGGAGGACCTTCTACTCACGATGCCAAAGGTTAAGACATTGAATGAATACATCAACCAAGCTATTCAATGTGATAAATTCCTTTTGAAAGGAAACAAGAGAAACAAGTAGAAGGAAGACCTCGCCAATGGAAACCCTTCCAGCCCACTCCTAGAGATAAGTCTATGCCCGAACCTATGCAGAAAGATGTAACTAGGTTCCAACTTCTAACACCACAAGAGAAACAAAGAAGGAGGGATAACATGTTATGCATGTATTGTGGAAACCTTGGCCATATTGCAGTTAATTGTCCCAACAAGAGAACGAACTCCAAAGCTCAAGCCACCCTTGAAGAGCAGGGAAATGAGGAAGTCCAGTTGTAAAAGAGACCGTACAACCGAACCATGATATAAGAAAGGGTCTCATAATTCCAGCCACACCCATAGAAACATGTCTTGCCCCTGTCAAGTTAATCATGTCTAAGAAGATCCTTTCCCTTATAGCTCTTCTAGATTCAGGAGCCTCCTCATGTTTCATTAATGATGGACTCGTTCAGAAACATGGAATTCCAATACTTCGAAAAAACAAACCAATAGTAGCTGAAGTAGTATATGGACGGCCTCTAGCATCTCGAAATATAACCACGGAAACCATACCACTAAGAGTACACCTTGGTGATCATGATTCACACATATGTTTCAATGTAATATCGAGTCCAATAAACATGATTATCATCAGAATGTCGTGGTTAAAGAAACATAATCTAGAAATTAATTGCGAGAATAATAAAATTACCCATCGAGATATCCAGAGGAACCTAAAATATGTTGGAGCCAAAGCCTTTATACATGCACTAAGGAAGGAACCGACGTATATGATCTATGTCATACCAACTAAAGAGCCCAAGAAGGATGATTCAATGAAGCTACCTAACCAATACGAAGGGTTTGAAGATGTCATTGAAGAAAGGAATGCAGATATGCTCCTAGAGCATAGACCTTATGATTGTGCCATAGAACTTCAAGAGGGAGCACAACCACCCTTCGGGCCAATCTAGAGACTATCCCTAGAGGAACTTAAAGAATTACGAACAATGCAATGACAACCTTGCAGTAGGACATTTTGGAGTGAAGAAAACAATAGAACTCATATCAAGAGACTTTTGGTGGCCTCAGATGTGGAAGGAAGTCAAAGAATATATCTAAACCTGTGATAGTTGCAATAGATTTAAGGTACCCGACATAAACCTCATGGCCTCTTGCAACCTCTAACTATTCCAGAAATGCCATGGGCTTCATTGTCTATGGATTTCATCACAGATGTACCAAAGTTAGATAGGTATAATGCCATTCTTGTTATTGTGGATAGATTTACAAACATGGCACACTTCATTCCAACTACCAAGGAAATCACAAGTGCAGCCACTGCTAGACTTTTTCTCTGGTACATATTTAGGCTTCATGGATTACCTAATGATATTGTCAGTGATCGAGGTCCACAGTTCATTATCCAGCTTTTGGAATAGTCTTTGCAAGCTTCTTGCTGTTCAAGTTAAAATATCTGCAGCAAATCATCCATAGACTGATGGATAAACAGAACAGGTGAATCAAGTCTTGGAGCAATATCTCCTTTTCACCACCAACTATCATCAAAATTATTGATTTGAGATTTTACCCTTTACAGAGTTTGCTTATAACAATAGTGTTCATGCATCTACTAAGCAGACTTCCTTCTTTGCAAATTATGGACAACATCCTAGGATGGATGTACAACTCTCAAATCATGTCAAGAACCCAGGTGCCAAAGAGAAGGCCCAGTACCTGATGGACATTCACAAAGAACTCAAGGAAGAGATTCGTAAAGCTCAAGAACAATATAATAACTATGCACATCAACATCGTGTTCGAAATCCATCATATCGAATTGGGGATAAAGTATGGTTACTCAAAAGCAATTTGCAAAATTCAAGGCCTTGTGCAAAGTTAGATCATCAAAGATTTGGTCCATTCACCATGTTGGCTAAGATTAATCTAGTCACCTTCAAGCTCCAGCTACCAAGTAGCATGAGAATACATCCAACTTTCCATGTATCCATGTTGGAACCATATCAGATTTCACCATTGAGGGGGGCGAGAACTAGTCCTTCACCACCTATCGAGATTCATGATCATGAAGAATTTCAAGTCAAGCATGTCCTAGATTCAAGAATATCCAGAGGAAGATTGGAGTAACTTATTCATTGGAAGGGATATGACATGAGTGATCGTACTTGGGAACCTGCAGAAAACCTTCAAAGAGCACCAATTAAGCCTCAAGAATTCCATAAGCAAAATCCAATGAATCCGTGACTAGAGAACATGACCGCTCCTCGTGGAACTCGTTGCTTGATGGGGAGGTGATGTCATGGACAAAGGAAACCATGATCCATCCTGAACCTTAGATTCCATGTGAATCCTATATCTCATGATCGGTTCAAAATTAGGAGAAACTAAATCTTCCAATGCGTCTAAAATTTGTCAAAACCCTAAGACAGACTCTCTATTTGTTGAAATTTGACAAGCAGAGATCGTGTTCAGTTTGCTAACATCATTGATGACATTATCAATTTGCAACCACCCTTGAGAACCGCCCTTGAAATCCTATATACGGAGGCTTGGGCCACATTCATTCTCAGCCTTGCCAATACCATTCTTGGGAGCTCAAGGAGTCATGACTACCAAGTAAGTACTCTCCAAGTTCCAGTTCCTCGTCTTGTCTTGTTCCTTATTCCAGTCCTGTCTAGTTTTGTATGCTGGACATCTTGTCTTGTCCTCTTGTACACTCATAGTAAGAGATCTTGTCGATCTCTTTATTGTATCTAGTTCATCTCCCAGAAGGGAGTTCTTGTAATTCAGAGATATTGTTTCATACTTATGATCCCGGGTTGTGGGATCTCCATCCATCCATCCATCCGTCCATCTATCTATCTATCTATCTATCTATCTATCTATCTATCTATCTATCTATCTATCTATCTATCTATCTATCTATCTATCTATCTATCTATCTATCTATCTATCTATCTATGTATCTATGTACTTTGGAAATGATGCAATTAATATTTGATTCAAAACATACTACTTCCAACGTCCCAATCTAATGAAAACCTTCTACTTTTGTTCACACACTTGCTGCTATTAAGCTTAGTGCTTCTACTACAATAGGAGTTTATCAAATTCCTCTTGGAGTTATCAAATTAGCTTAATAAGATAATGATTTCAAGTGGAATCACTTAAAATGATTGACTATACATAGAGCAATCAATCTAGCAAGTAAAGAATTACCCTCGCTTTTTTTGGACCTCTGCAGAGATTGACTAGTGATCAGTTCGACATGCGTTTCTACCATTCCACTAAATGGAATGTCTTCAAATTTTATCAACATCTAGTAGACATAGATTCTAATGAGCTATAGAACATTGAAAATGCTACAGTACTGACTGTGATATGAGCAATAAAAATGACTCTTCTGAGTGATAATAACAAAGAGATCAATAGATATAATGAAGTGATCTATAGTATTATGAGACAATGTTGTACATCATCATTGACATGATAATAATGTCCAATGATTGATAGAGGTGTAGGCTATAATGTGAGTCTCACTCTCTTGCAATGTGATCAATCAAACACTCGGGATTGTAGTGATCTCTTATCGCGAGTTTTTACATTCATCTTCTATAGATGCTTCATTCAAATTTGAATTTGAATTCAACTTTGTCTCTCACTAAAATATGATCCACTAATCTAGGAGATATTCCCTCTAATGAATTCATGTTTTCTCCAATCCAACTAACTCCACGAGTTTATTGTCTTTTACAAATATTCCTTCAAGTCCATTTGACTTTTACAAATGGTAAAAGATAGAGAGACTCATAGCAATGATTCTCATGGGACTTTAATTATTACTCATAAGGTGTGTAGGCTTGCTATTTTCACCAACAGCTCCCCCTCAAGCCAAACATCTTTGCTTGGTCTTCTTCTTCAATCCTCTTGAATGTCTTCCAATCCAATCATTGCTTTAAACTTGCAAAGTTTAGTGCCATCAAGTGCTTTTCTTAATAAGTCTGCACATTGCACTTTAGTTGATACATATGCCAACTAAATTTCCTTGCTCAATAGCTTCTCTCTTACATAATGATAGTGAACCTCTATATGCTTGGTCCTAGCATGATAAATAGGATTTATTGCAAGATGTAAAGAACTTGTATTATCTCCAAAAATCATTGGAGATATAGTATGCAATCTCAAATCTTCATTTAACAATCTGATCCATATGGCCTCTTGAGTGGCATTGGCCAATCCTCTATATTCTGCCTCTGTTAAAGACAAAGCAACAAGAGGTTGCTTCTTGGAATACCATGATATATGCTTGTCCGCTGCAAAGGATAGATAACTAGAGGTACTCCTTCTATCATCTTTGCAACCTGCCCAATCTGCATTTGAGTATATCTTGATATTCACATCTGAATTATAAGGAAAATATAAACCTTGATTTTGAGTCCCCTTAAGGTACTTCAAAATCCTCTTGGAAGCTTCCAAGTGAGCTGCCCTAGGTTTGTGCATAAATTGGCTTAAGACACTTACTCCATAAGCAATATCAATCCTTGTCAATGTAGCATAGTTTAGGCTTCCCACTATGCTTTTGTATCTTGCAATATTTTCAAGCACATCACCTTCATAAGCACTTAATTTTTGGTTACCTCCATGGGAGTGCTTGCTACCTTGGCATCCTGCAAATGAAATTTCTTCAACATGTCTTGCACATACTTTCTTTGTGTAATGTAAATTCCTGAGTTAGTATAGACTAACTCAAGTCCAAGAAAATACTTTAGTCATCCTCGATCATTGATTTTGAACTCCTGCATCATTTGATTCTTAATCTGCTTGATGCCATAACCATTATTACCTGTAAGTATGATATCATCAACATAAACACATAGATATATCACCTCTGAATTACTTCTCTTAACAAATGAAGAAGTATGTGCTTTACTCATGATGAATGCTTGATCCAGAAGGTATGTAGACAACCTATGGTTCCATGCCCTAGGTGCTTGCTTCAATCCATAAAGAGCTTTGTTCAGTTTACACACATGATTTGGCTTGATTGCATCCTCATAGCCAAGAGGTTGAGACATATACACCTCCTCGGAAATGCAACCATTAAGAAAGGCATTTTTTACATCCAATTGGTACATGTTCCACTTCTTTGATACAGCCACACTTACCAATACCCTAATGGTTGGCATTTTGGCCACAAGTGAGAAGGTTTCTTCATAACCAACTCCTTATGGTTCTCCAAAACCCTCGGCCACAAGTCTAGCCTTGTATCTGCTTATTGATCCATCAAAATTTCTCTTGATCTTGTAGATCCATCTAGACCCATCACCTTCATAGACTCCTTCTTTGGCACTAGTTCACATGTATCATTCTCCTTGAGTGCGTCAATCTCCTCATCCATAGCTTCCTTCCATTCTACCTTGGTCTTTGCCTCTTCATATGACGATGGCTCTTCAAGTGAAAAATCTTTTGCAAGATAAACAAAATGCTTAATAACTAAAGAAGTGTCATACCCATATCTGATTTGCTTCTTGCTCTTCCTTTGTGATCTTCTAATTGCTTGGTTGGATGATTCAAGTATATCCTCCAATTTCTTCATCTGGACTTTACCTTTGGAATTCCATGCCTTGAATTCGTCTAGGTGGATGATGTCTTAATCATCTGATTTGATGTCTTCAATCTCGTTTGGATCCTCCTTGGTGAGGCTTGGGAATTCCTCTTCCAAGTCATAAGGTAACTTTACTTTCCCGCATTCACTTTCAAACCAAGAACCATTCTCATCAAAGACAACATCTCTAATGACCATAAATCCTTTGTTGGAAGGATTGTAAAACTTGTATCCTTTCTGATTCAAATCATACTCTATGGAGATGCACTTCTCTGCCTTAGGGTTTAGCTTACCTCTGATTTGAGATGGTATATGCACATAAGCAACACATCCAAAGATCTTGGAATGATTAAGTGAAGGTCTTCTACCATGCCATGCTTCATATGGGGTCATCCTATCAAGAGACTTTGATGGTAAGGTGTTAACAAGATAAGTAGGAGTAGATAAACCTTTTGCCCACAAGTAATTAGGTAATTTTTTGTCATTTATCATTGATCACGCTATTTCAACAATTAATCTATTTCTCCTCTCTGCGATCCCATTTTTGCGCATGGGTATACCTTGTTGTAATTTCTCTTTTCGTTCCTCTATCCTGCAAGAATCCATTAAACTCATTTGAGAAGTACTCACCTCCTCCATCTGAACTTAGCCTCTTTAGGCTTCTTCCTATTTGATTTTCAACAAGTGCAAGACACTTCTTAAAGCAACTGAATACTTCATCTTTGTGCTTCATAAAGTATAAGATAGTCCACCTACTAAAATCTTCAATGAAGGATACATATTACCTTGATCCCAAAATTGAGGGATCCTTGCTTGGTCCCCATACATCTGTATGGGCAATTTGCAAACTGACAAGCACCACATTTATAGATCATGTGTTGCTTGAATACATTAGGTATCCCAAGAACACATTGATCTCTAAAAATTTTCTTTAAGGTTCTCTCACCAATGTGTCCCAATCTCTTATGCCAAATTTCAAACTCTGACAATGTTTGATCTTTATAGCTATAAAGTGCACTATTCCTTGTAGCTTCAAGTTCAAAGGTAAATAATCTACCTATTTTCTCTCCGTTGGCAATTCTCTTGAATCCATGTTGGGGATCCTCCACAAATGCTCCATATTTTTTGAACCTAAATTGCAAACCTTTTTCCACAATCTATCCTACACTCATCAAGTTCTTGGTAATTGTAGGTATATATAGAACCCTGCTCAACAGATTTCTATTTCCATCAGAGGTTTTCACATTTCCTACCTTGATCACTTGGGGCTTTGTGTCATCACCTATTTGTACCTGATGTTTTCCCATAGGTTCCTCAAGATTAGAGAGAAGAGCTACTTACCACATGGTTGGAACATCCTGAGTCAATGTAGAAGACATGGTCATCATTCATACCTTGTTTTGAAGTCATATTCATGATCAGAAGGGAATTCTCTTGTTCCTCTGTATAATTGTTGTAGTCTTTTCTTGATTTGTAGCCTCCTTGGTAGTTGTTATTGTAGCCTTGATGATGGTTGAATCATCCTCGTGATTGTGATATCCACCTCTTTGAAATCCTATACCTCTCTGATTTTTGAAGTTCTTGTAGCACTCATCTGTGGTATGATTTGCTAAACCACAAATATTGCATTGGGAAGAGTTGAAAGGTCTCACCATACCTTGCTTACCTCCTCTGTCCCTTCCTCTTGAGTTTTCACTACAACAGATCTATGGTATACCGAGGTTTTTACCGAGGAAAATGAACGCGGCTTCATTTGCCGCGACGTTGGTGTAAAGGTCGGTTTCCGCGTCGGTACCAAAAGGTCGGTATATGCGTCGGTCCAGACATCGGTAAAAGCGTCGGTATAGGCATCGGTATATGCATCGGTATAAACGTCGGTATATGCGCCGGTAACCGGTTTCTCCTGCATCGCCTCCTGGGTGTACCGACGGTTATTCCGATGACACTACTGGGAGTACCGTTGCTTATACCGACGGAAATACCTGCAAATTTTTTTTTGGGCAAAATGTTTTGTCTTTTGCTACAGCAACATTACCATGATGTTGCTGAACAAGAGACAATACACTGTGCCCAAAAAAAACCGAGTACATGTGATGTGTACTCTAATGACAATCGAAATATGATTTCATGAAAGAAGTTTTATATTTCAATAATGAAGCATGTACAAGAGTGTGGCAAACCACCGTCATATATGACGCTTTTACAAAATGTGGCAAAGCCATATGGAAATCAAATAAAAAATATTGGTCTTCCACTGCCATACACATGCAAAGATACAACACGAAACCAAGATATTACTTTACCAAATCAAGAATATTTTCCCATGCGACGATTGCACCGCGCCCCTCTAAGTCTTGTAACAGTCTAGTCAATCCATGTCGATATCCATACGATTCTTTTGCTCGCGTTGGAGGAGGACCCACTGCCAACTCCTATAGTAGATACGCAAAATGTTAGATGCATATACATAATATACTTAACACAAACAACTTCAATAATTAACATCATACTTACAAATTGGTAGCGCATACTGTCGTATCCGCTGCTACCTAAATCCGACGTTCCAACAGTATGTAACCGAGTGGCCGCCGCATCTCTTTGTTGTCGATACCGATCAGGAGTATGTTGATGATCATCCTGAATCGATTCCCATTCTTCAGCGTCTAGCCATACAGGCTTCGGTAAGCCTGCTTTGAAAGCATCGCGAGCTTCTGATCGTCGATGCGACATCACCTCGCGTGCTGTATGTTGTATCCAATCGGAACTCACAACAGGATTACCAGGTGCTGGCCGGTACTCTTCATATATGCATTTTGTGATATGATTTTTTGAGTCTCTATCCTATTCGGTCCATTTTAACATTATTGAATGATCGAATTCGATCGAGCAGAGTTGTCGTATACGTTGTCGCATTGACTTCCCCGCCGCATCCATAACTGGAGCTCCATTACGAATATGATATATCTTTGATTCATCGTGATCGTGTGCACCCCATGGTGTACGTGGAGATCCCATCTGATGCAATAGGAAGATCTCATCTCATCCAATGTATATATATGCATGCTTAAGCTTGTATACATATGCATTCATGTATACATATGCTTGTATACATATGCATTCACGTATACATATGCTTGTATACATATGCATTCACGTATACATATGCTTGTATACATATTCATTCACGTATACATATGCTTGTACATGTATACGTGCATACATATACATATACATATGCTTCCTTGAATATGCTTTTATACATATGCATGCATGCTTGTATACACATGCATGCATGCTTGTATACATATGCATGCTTGTATGCATATGCATGCATGCTTGTATACACATGCATGCATGCTTGTATATACATATGCATGCTTGAATGCATATGCATGTATGTGCATGCATATGCATGTATGCATGTGCATGCATGCATGCATATGCATGTATGCATGCATATGCATTCATGTATGCATATGCATTCATGTATGCATATGTATACATGAATGCACACACATCCTAAACCTAAAAACCCTAACCCTTAACATAAAAACCCTAACCCTAAACCTAAAAACCCTATCCCTAACACACATGCATGTATGCATGTGCATGCTTCCTTGAATATGCTTGTATACATATGCATGCATGCTTGTATACATATGCATGTATGCATGTATGCATGTTTATGCATGCATGTATGCATGTGCATTCATTCATGTGCATGCATGTATGCATATGCATTCATGTGCATGCTTCCTTGAATATGCTTGTATACATATGCATGCATGCTTGTATACATATGCATGCATGCTTGTATACATATGCATGTATGCATGTGCATGCATGCATATATGCATGTGCATGCATGCATATATGCATGTGCATTCATGCATGTGCATTCATGCATGTATGCATGTGCATTCATTCATGTGCATGCATGTATGCATATGCATTCATGTGCATGCTTCCTAAAACACATCTTAAACCTAAAAACCCTAACCTTAAACCTAAAAACCTTGAATACATATGCTTCCTTGAATATGCTTGTATGCATATGCATGTATGCATGTATGCATGTGCATGCAAAGATATATGCATGTGCATTCATGCATGTGCATCTTAAACCTAAAAACCCTAACCTTAAACATAAAAACCTTGAATACATATGCTTCCTTGAATATGCTTGTATGCATGTGCATTCATGCTTGTATGCATGTGCATTCATGCTTGTATGCATGTGCATTCATGCATGTGCATGCATGTATGCATATGCATGTGCATTCATGCATGTGCATGCATGTATGCATGTGCATGCATGTATGCATGTGCATTCATGCTTGTATGCATGTCCATTCATGCTTGTATGCATGTGCATTCATGCTTGTATGCATGTGCATTCATGCATGTGCATTCATGCATGTGCATGCATATGCATGTGCATTCATGCATGTGCATGCATGTATGCATGTGCATTCATGCATGTATGCATGTGCATGCATGCATGTATGCATGTGCATTCATGCATGTACGCATGTGCATTCATGTATGCATATGCATTCATGTATGCATATGCATGTATGCATGTATGCCTAAAAACCTAAAAACCCTAACCTTAAACATAAAAACCTTGAATACATATGCTTCCTTGAATATGCTTGTATGCATGTGCATACATGCATGTATGCATGTGCATTCATGCTTGTATGCATGTGCATTCATGCATGTATGCATGTGCATTCATGCATGTGCATGCATGTATGCATATGCATGCATGTATGCATATGCATGTGCATTCATGCATGTGCATTCATGCATGTGCATGCATGTATGCATGTGCATGCATGTATGCATGTGCATTCATGCATGTATACATGTGCATTCATGCATGTATGCATGTGCATTCATTCATGTGCATGCATGTATTTTTAGGCATTCATGTATGCATATGCATGTATGCATATGCATGTATGCATGTATGCCTAAAAACCTAAAAACCCTAACCTTAAACATAAAAACCTTGAATACATATGCTTCCTTGAATATGCTTGTATACATATGCATGCATGCATGTACGCATGTGCATTCATGCATGTATGCATGTGCATTCATGCATGTATGCATGTGCATTCATGCATGTATGCATGTGCATGCATGTATGCATGTGCATGTATGCATTCATGCATGTGCATGCATGTATGCATGTGCATGCATGTATGCATGTGCATTCATGCATGTATGCATGTGCATTCATTCATGTGCATTCATGCATGTATGCATATGTATTCATGTGCATTCATGTGAATTCATTCATGTGCATTCATTCATGTGCATTCATTCATGTGCATTCATGCATGTGCATGCATGTACGTATGCATATGCATGTGCACTCATGCATGTAAGCATGTGCATTCATTCATGTGCATGCATGTATGCATATGCATTCATGTATGCATATGCATGTATGCATGTATGCATGTGCATTCATGCATGTATGCATGCATGTATGCATGCATGTATGCATGCATGTATGCATATGCATGTGCATTCATGCATGTGCATTCATGCATATCCCTCTCTCTCTGTCGCTCTCTCTCTCTCTCAAACAAAAATAAAGAGAGAAGAAAAGTATGCATGCATGCATGTATGCATGTGCATTCATGCATGTATGCATATGCATGCACATATTCATGCATATCCCTCTCTCTCTGTCGCTCTCTCTCTCTCTCAAACAAAAATAAAGATAAAAGAAAAGTATGCATGTATGCATGCATGCATGTATGGTTGTGCATTCATGCATGTATGCATATGCATGCACATATTCATGCATATCCCTCTCTCTCTCTCGCTCTCTCTCTCTCTCTCAAACAAAAATAAAGATAGAAGATTTTAGAAAACAAAAATATAAAGAGAGGATATTAGAAAACAAAAATATAAAGAAAATAAAAGAGTGATATATGTTTTACTTACATTGCTGTAATTTTTGTAATTCCACATCTCTCTAATGAATTCGTGTTTTTTCCAATCCAACTAACTCCACGAGTTTAGTCACTTTTACAAGTATTCCTTCAAGTCAATTTGACGTTTACAAATGGTAAAAGATACAGAGACTCATAGGAATGGTTCTCATGGAACTTTAATTATTCCTCATATGGTCTTCTCATGCTTAGACAAATGTGTGGGCTTGGTATTTGCACCAACAAAATATCTTAGAGAGAGTCCTAGATAAGGCTGAATAGAAAAACATACTATGATTTCAAGGTTTAAACGGGACAAAAATAGAAAAACCTACTTCTAAGTTATTATCTTGGCATGTTGTCTTAGGGATAAGCCTAAAGGTTGATGAAATGAAGAGATTGCAAAAGGGTTTATGAAAAAATGATGATAAGGGCTATGGGCTTCAATGCAAAGTTTTCCAAGAAGAGGGTGAAACTCTCATCTTCACCCTTTCTAAGAATGATCCTAGGGACATCGAACTCTTAAGAAGAATCAGACAAATACGCAACAAAACCCTTGTATTTCTAAGATGTACAATATTGAAAAACCTTGGTATCATTATATAACTCTCTTTGGATATCATAAGAAAACATGCGGAAAAATTCCAAAATCACATTGTAGACAGATAACATAGTATAAACAAGTTATAATAAACGTTGTCAAGCATGATGGAGGAAAGCACTTAAGTGATAGTTTGAGGTTTGGAAACACTAAAATATATACGAAAATGTTTGGAAGAATAGCTGTCCTGATTCTTTCACTTTCGGATGTGGAATATATTGTACCAAAATTCTCACAAAATGATGGAGGTTTTTCTTTTTATAGTGGTACTTTTACATGATTAAATAGAAGTAAAACAATACATATTTACATTAGTGATCTCCTTGCGATTTTGGAATTATCCCTTAACTTTGTAAATATTCAGATGTTTTCTCAATCATCCTAAGTTTCTCATCTAAATTTCTAAGCTATTAAAAAAGAACAATTAGTTTTGGAAATGTTTTTTTTCGAGAGCTCGTCTGTTGTGTTAGAACATGCCTCCTCTAACACATTGTCATTGCTTTATGAATATGGTTTTTAGATCCATGGTTTGGAGTTCATGCTCATATTTATCACTGATGTTTGATACCTTTGTAGTAGATTCCTCACCTATACAGATCTTTAATTTTTCATTCTTTAATCGAACAATATTGGCAAGATGGTGAATCAGAACATCGTAGGAATTTATGGCCTTATATCCATGACTTTGAGCTTCAATTCCCTTCGACAAAGTAGAAAGTTTTTGATATTGAAGAAAAAAAAAGCAACAAACAAAACAGAAGTGGTCTATCTCAAAAGACGATACTATGTTGTTGCAAGAGACATGCATGAAAGACCTCTTTCTAGTAATTTTGAGAGTCATGCTTATTTCTTTGTTTGGAACTTTATTGAAATCTTTCTATTACCGTTTATCACCATCTATACACACTTCTCAAGGTTTAGACATATGATTTGGCAGCTTTCAAATGTCCTTCCAATTCTAGGATTGTGTAATCTTCTGTTCTTTGAAACAACATATAGAACATGGACGTACAATTAAAAAAGCTTCTTAAGGAAGAATTTATGTACATGGCAACTGAGTCATTAAAATTCGATGGAGCATTTACCCTAAGAGGATATTTATCCCATATAATGGGGAAGGATATTTAGTATGGATCCTCATGAGTATTGACTACCTCCTTAAAACATGATTCAAGGAAGCTATTAATTTCCTTGCTTATAGCTGTCTCCAAGATATGTTCGATGATTGGAACTCGATAAATATCATAAATAGTAGTCATTCACCTTCTTTAAACTCATATAGACCCTCAACATTCTATAATTCATTATATTACCACAAAGGGACACACCCACGTAGTGCTTTATTTCATAGAAAAATATTGTACAAAATAATTGAAAATTTTATTGTTGGATCTCCATAAAGTATGAATAATTATGCATACGTTGTCACTATTTAGAAGGTTTCATGTTTATTCATGGAAGTTCTATGTACTCAGATTCTAGCATTGATTTCTTTCCATTTCCTATAGGTCATCTAATGTAATAAAGTAAGTCTATGATCCAAGGGTCTGGCTAGTTCAGATAGATCTGAAACCAGGCAACGTTTGTTCGCCCGTGTGTATGAACAAAGATCTCGACTCTAGACTTATTAAAAGGTTATTTACTATTGTAACCAAGTAACCCACTTGGCCTAGTGGTTAAGTCTCATGGGTGTGAAGGAGGAGGTCTTGGGTTCAATCCCCATGGGGTACATGGGGGGAGAATTTTGCCCAAAGAGATCTAGAGCCTTCTAGAAGCATCTACTTGAGTTAACTCAAGTTAACTGGGACACTTGGTGCACATGTAGCTACATGGCTGACACTTGAATGGTTTGTATCCACGTGCCCAAGAAGGTAGTCCCCTAGAGAGAGCTAGGCATTTCGTTGGGAGGAGAGTCATCTCTCTAGCACGTGGTGATCATAATCATCGTTCTTTTGCATTGCTATCAGAGCAAGCTTCCATGGTGACCTTGGTGGCTCATCATCTTTCTTAAGCTCTCATGGAATCTTTTTAGGATTCATCATCATCTTTCTCTCAAGCTTGAGCTTCTATGGAAAGCTTTATGAGATGATATTTTGGTCATTTATCTCCGATCCCTTATGACGTTTTCATCTGCCCATGTGCAAAGATCACGGAGGCAGAGGTGGTAATCTCAAAAATCTTGGAGAGTGATCTAAAAGACAAGGTCTCGTCATCATCATGTGCCCATGAGGTTTCGAACACATGATCTCTACATAAGGGCTCTTAGTCGCAACCAATCGTGATAGGATATTGAGCATATCAGGATATTATAAGCCAAAAAATTTTGCAGTTAGCGTAGTCGAAGCCTACGTGAGGAGAGGCTTCTTTTATGCACTAGAGCCACGACCTCAGTGATTTTATTGTATGAGCATTTAAATTTAAGCTACCTTAGGCTACGGCTGAAGGTCTCCACGGACCTGCAAAGCCATTTTGGCATAGTTTTTGCCTACTCAATATCAACTCTCTCATCAGCAAGTGCATCGTGTAAATCTGCATGAGAAATGGAATGATTTGCATCATCACATGAAACCTGCAAAGGCTAAGGAGTTACCTCATTAGGACCAGCACTAGCCTGCCCACATGTAAAAAGAGGCAGCAAAGTATCATGCCTGTCTATGCATCTAACAGATGTCTCCTTAGTACATGAAAGCAATGGTTGAATGGCATCTTCCATAGAAACAACATCACGACCAACCAGAATTTGTTTAGTCTGTAGATGATACAGACGATGGCCTTTACTTTCATAACTGTACCCAATAGAAATACATTTTACAACTTCATCATCCAATTTTTTGCGATATTGTTCAGGCACTAATGCATATGCCATACAACCAAAAACACGTAGATGAGCAACAGATGGCTTGCGATCATGTCGCCCTCATATGGAGTGATACACTGTAGTGATTTAGTGGGACACCTCCTAAGTACATATGTTGCACACATAGCAGCCTCAAACCAAAAACTATGTGGCAAGGCTTGGCTCTTGACCATACACCTTGCCATCTCCATGAGTGACATGTTCTTCCGTTCAACAACTCCATTCTGTTGAGGTGTATATGGCACTGTACACTGGTGTTTTATCCCACATTTAGCCAAAATTGCATTAAAATTAGAAGACATATATTCGCCCCCCCTCGATCAGAATGGAGGATGCCCATTTTACATCTCGAAATATTTTTAGCTAAAACTAGAAACAGTTTGAAGGCAATAAATACTTCTGACTTTGCTTTGAGTGGATATACCCATGCATGCCTCGAAACATCATCAATGAAAGTCATGAAGTAAAGATAATTTCCAAAAGAGGGTATCCGCATAGGACCACAGACATTGCTATAAACAAGTTGCAATCTTTGAGTAGCTCAACCTAAATGATCTTTTGGAAATGAGGAATGCTGCATTTTGCCCAAAATATAGGCTTCACATACATGTTTACGGGGTGCCTCAAGTTTGGGCAAAGAGGACACCATTTCAGATTTCTATAGGCATAGCCAACTAGTAAAGTTCAGATGACCAAAGGGTGCATGCCAAATCTTTGAATCTGACATAGCCTAAGAATCATGTACTCCACATGCCAAATCATTCACCGATTTTTCATAGTCTATGAGCTTATACAACCCATGAAATAAAATGCTAGAAGCACTAATAACATTGCCATTTCATAGATCATGAACTCTACATCTGTCATCAATGAATTTCACAACCAAGCAAATCTTGGATAATGCACAAACTGATAGCAGATTCTTCTTGATCCCTTGCACAAATAAAGCATCTAACAAAGTGAAAGAACTACCATCAACGATAGTCGAAATGATCTTACCAACTCCCATGATAAGATAAGAGGAGTTGTTAAGAGAAGAAACAGCACTGTGAGGTAATGTGTTTGGTCGCCGCACTATCAAAGTACCAAACATCTGAGTCTACTGCACTGTGAGGTAATGTGTTTGGTCGCCGCACTATCAAAGTACCAAACATCTGAGTCTACTGCAGACATGCATTGCTCATGCTAAGATGGGTTAAAACTACAAACAATAGTAAACACACATTCTTCATCCTCCACAAGGTTAGTAGTCTCCGATTTCAGAGTAGAGGCCTCTGCAACGACCATTCCAACCTCTTTTTTCTTTGCCTCTTCTGTAGCTAGTTTAGGACATTTCTTTATGATATGATCATTTCCTTTACAGTACTTGCAAAACAATTTCGCTTTTCTGATTTCTTCTCATCTTTGTCTTCCTTCTTTGAATGTGCAGAATTAGCAGACTACTTGAAGAGCTTTATTTTCCTTTGCCCTTTAGACTAGCGAGGAAATCATGATCTGCAACATGCATAATGGACCTGTTTTGCCTCGATTGATCTTCCTGCAACAGAACAAAGACTAACTCCTTAGATGACAAGGCATTTGGATTGCATTTCATCATCAATCGAAGAGTAGAATATGAATCAAGAAGACCATTCAGAACGGTCTACACAAGTGAGCTATTTGGTATAACTTCATTAGCAAAAATCAATTGTTCCTTCAAGTCTTTCATCTTTGTTAGATAATTTTCCATAGAATCACCTTCATTCATGTGCTCACTCTCCAACTGTTTTCAGAGGTAAGCAATGCGAGGCTCATTCCTAGCTTGCTACAATGTGGTAAGTGTATCCCAAGCATCCTTAGCTGTTTTGCAAGAGCGAGTGTGAGGAATAATGGCATGTTTGACAGACAAAGCTATCAATGCATGTGCCTGAGCATCTTTGCCATCCCAATGAATCTGCTCTACAGTAGACGTAGCAAAAACCGTAGCACGAACCAGAATATGTAGAATATCATCATCTTTGACACCTTCTGCGTCAGCTTCAGTACCTGTAGTTGTAATAGTTGTAGGTGTGATAGGATGTTTTTCAACACACTGCACAATGTTCCATAGTCCTTTTGCAACCAATCTAGGTTGCATCATATAATCCCATAACGGGTAGTTGGTACCATCCAAATTATCCTCAATAACCAACATACTAAATACATCAGTGCTTTTAGCCATGGCAAGTGACTAAAATAGCTTGATGCAAAAAAATGATTGTATCTCAAAAAGTTGATTAGAACTGCCCAAATGAATTTTGCTAGACCTATAGCAGATATTGAGATGCTTATACTGGTGAACCAAAACTAGTATATACCTTTGGCACAAAAAGATGAAATAGCCTACGCAAGCATTGTGATAGTGCTTTCGAAGGCCGAAACGAGCTCAGATTGCAATTTCGGCAGCACAAAGTGAGGTCATTTGATCTCAAAAACACACTCAATATGTCCACCAAAATTTGTGCGATTCTCAGACTACAACCATAGAGGTGCAAACAATGCCCTAGATGAAGCGGCGACCTGCTCTGATACCAATTTTTGGAGTTAGATATCTGTCAAAGCATGAAAAAAGCACAAGGAAGAAGAAGAAGCTTGGAGCACAACACACAATACATAATCTATTACTAGAGAATGTACAAAGATAAGTAGCTCATTAGGGCAATAGGCATATATACAAGTCGGGTCAAAAAACTCTTAAAGAGAGAAAAAAGTGCCCCGGCAGTCCTCGTGTGTTCACACACATCACTACCTAAATATATCAATAGTACATGGGCAAAGTATTTTGCCCAAAGAGATCGAGAGCCTTCTAGAAGCATCCACTTGAGTTAACTCAAACTAGCTGCGACACTTGGTGCACATGTAGTTACAGGGCTTACACTTTGATGGTTTGTATCCACCTGCCTAAGAAGGCGTTCCCCTAGAGAGAGCTAAATATAGAGGCATTTGGTTGGGAGGAGAGTCACCTCTCTAGCGCGTGGTGGTCATAATCCTCATTCTCTTGCATCTAAAGGCCTCTCAATGTTTCTTAAAGAATCCATGACTTCTTCTTCTTCTTTTTTCTTCTTCTTCTTCTTCTTCTTCTTCTTCTTCTTCTTCTTCTTCTTCTTCTTTTTCTTCTTCTTCTTCTTCTTCTTCTTCTTCTTCTTCTTGGTCCATAATTACATAGTACCATTTGTATGTACATCATTATTCTCTATTTTGAATAGTTAATATCACTTTATAAGTGGGATCCATATTATTATAGGTTTCTCTTGTAATAGATATCCATTTAGGCTTAATGGTGTTATCGTGCTAACATGGATTATATGGTTTCCCTTTGGTAAAAGTTACAGACGGATTTCTTGATCACCTAAATATGTATTGAGATTTGGGAACCTAACCTTAATATATAGACAAGGGTCTTGCTTTTCTTATTCATCGAAGCTAATAAAAAAACTCAAAAAGTTAATGAATTCATGGAGAACAAGCTTTTTGTACTCATTCCTTATCTTCTTTTCTTTCAAAAATCTTTAGCCTAAATGCAAGAGCTCATTGAACTATCACCTTCAACCAGAATGTGAAAGGTTTTTAGGTAGGTTAAATTTGATTTGGAAGGTGGGGAGTTAGATAGATAGATTGATAATTAATCTTCCATGGCCTGCATTTGGTTGGTCCTTTTCCCATTATTTAATTTGACCGCACCCCCAAGTTCAAGTTGATTTCAAACATCTTGTAGACGTGAAGTATAATCATTGTCTATCGCATAAGTCTTATATTTTCTCATGCTCTAACGGTGTCCTTTAGAATAGCTTGAGAACATGTTAAGCTATGGTGATCATACTCACCCGCAAATTCTGATTTAATTGCATGTAAGCAATCGATGAACCCCCTATGAAATGTTAATCCCATGAAATTGGGGATGTGATATTTTATATGTGATATCTTTCATTATGAATGAGTACCATGTCATCGTTTTCCTAATGAATTGAAACATGTATTAGCTATTATTATGAATAGATATTTTGTAAATCTTCATGTATTTCAAATGCATGTAAATAAGTAGAAGAGAAATATTGCCCAAACTTCTTCTAGTAAAACATGGGTGCTGCCATCTGATTCGCTTTGCTCCGTTTGATGGTTTTCGCTTATACTCAAGGTGGTGGTATTAACATCTTCTTTAGGGAAAGAAGACTGAGAAACCCATGAACTTTCATAGTTGAACACCAAAAGAAGAAATATACCCAACACTAGTAAAATAATTGAAGCTACTATAGTACGAGTCTCTCTAGATTGAAAAGCCCTTGAAACTATTAAAGCTATAGCTAAGGCTAAAAGAATAATCTTCAATGAATTATTGAAAGAAGAGAACCCAATAGTACCCAGCAAAGGCTGCATTGGAAGCATCCAATGCACTATAAAGAACAAATTCGGTGCTTAGCTAAGACTGGTTAGCTTTAGCATGTTGCTATTACCACGAACAGGAGAAAGCACCTACGAAGGGAATGTTTTAGCGAAACCCAATCGGAGAACGGAAAAAATTGTTCCAGAAATGTTTTATTGGGGGATGAGGGTTTCTCTTTCGATACGCCCTCATGACTAGTTGAAACATTAGTAGACTCATTAACCATAGATCTAATTGACTCAACTTTATTATCCACCTTTGACTCGTCCAGTTTACGATTTGTAACGTTTTGTTGCGTACAAGAGATATCCAATCTAAAGTACAACTGAAATAATGTTTTTTGTCTAATAGAAAAATCGAAGTCGTGTCGGGCTTTAAGTCGGTCAACAATGCGTTTATAGACTATGTAGCAATACCAACAGTAAACCAATGTTTTATTTCTGTAGTCTATAGATTCATGGACATCATTTTTGGACGGGAGAAATAGTTTTCTAATGATTAACAAGTTTTGTACGATTATCGTTTCCGTACTGAAACCAGATTTACATTCCGTTGTTCAACGAATTATGACGTCTATTTGGTGAACTACAGAATTGCATCCATTGAGTTTATGTGCACATTTCGTCTCCTTCTTATTTCTTTTTTTTTTTGTCAATGTAGTAGGTTATTTTTTTCCTTTTTCTAAGAGGAAGTTTTACGGAAGCCAAATCTCGCTGGCTTGAATTAGGTTGAAAAGGAAAATTGTACAATTGAAGGGCCCACTACACATGAGACCCCCATATCCCACAAAGCAAGGGTTGAAATTCTCAAAGGCAACACTAGAAAAAATACCGCCCAAACGCATCTAGTTTTGGCATTAAAAAAGGGTAGAACTGACATTAGGCTGGCCTATGGCCCATACAATGTCTAATAGCTCAAAGGAGGGTTGAAGCCATGACCTCTACCTGAAGAGGTGAAAGCCCAACCGATTCACCTACATCAGGCGGACTGTCAATGTAATAGTTGTATATGATCAGATGTTGTTAGTAAGTAGCCTATTATTGTACGCTTGCTTTTGTTTCACTCACTAATGATTATACAAGGGACATAATAATAACAAGGATCAGACCATGCTTTTGTTTGACGAAGAGTCATCAGAGACAAAAGAGTCTTCCGATCATTGGAAAGATTTGTATAGTTATAGTTCTCATGGATAGATAACATTCAGATCCAATTTCCAAGATTTTAATGTGATTGTAAAAGTAATGAGAAAACGTCATTAACTGCATACAATTTGCTTCTCCCTTATACATGAGAGACCGTTCGACGTTAGCAATTAAACAACTGAGTTGATGATATTGCGATCATAAACTGGGTTCCAGATCTCTCCTTACGAGATGTATATACAAATTGATAGCGTAAGTTCATGTTCGCAAGCGTTAGAATTTCCTTTATGGCCAACAGATATGTGGAACCATTGAAGTGACTTTCAACTCCATGACTTCTCATTATTTCATCTACATTCCAAATTGATCATTCAAATCCATGACTTCTTATTATTTCATGTACATTCGATTTTGATCATTCAAGAATCAGAGTCTCTTCAGGTGCGTTACATAATCAAAAGGTGGATATTCCCCTCGCATAGTCTAGTGCACGGCTTCTCTCCATTGATAAAAAAGTGGTTTCATCATTCGTTCTCGTGACAGAAGCAGTAGTATTATTGACTATTGAAAACGAGAAGAAATACATGAATATTTAGAGAGGCATAAAAACAGAACGAATAAACCACTCAAGCGACTTCATGGGGTTCCACATCATTTATCTCCGACACAAGAGTCCAAGTACGATGGAATGGCGGAGAACTCTGTGATTCCATGACCTGTACCGAAACGCCGAAGCATGAATTACTGTTATGTAGCTGAAGCGTATGTGAATACGTGCACCCGATTCGATGAGGTAAACAAGGACATTATGTACGGTAATCGATTACCCCTTCTGTATGTCACTTCATATTCGTCTGTTGCAGACGCAAACGGACGATATAACGAGGGTGAACACGAGGAAAAACGAACTTATGAAAAGAGTACCAGTTGCGATAGCCAAGCGACTGCAGAGTGATGTAAACGTTACGCAAGTATTACTGCTATCTTTAGTTGATACTAACGACGAAGCAGCGGCGGTTCCACCTGTCACCGCCAGAATAAGAATCACCTGCATTCAAATCTCTCTCTCTCTCTCTCTCTCTCTCTCTCTCTCTCTGTGAAGCATGCGTACGCATACACTAACACACGCACACCACACGCCCAGGACTAAGACGACATGCCTGATCGCCAATGTAGCTAATCCAAAGCAGTGCTTTCTTGCACGAAAGGGCGATGCCAATTAGTCGGAGAATTAGGGAAATGATGGCATAGACGCAATAGAGCGACCCCAGCACTGCAACGCCCAGAGTATACCTGCGGAAATATTCTTGTTTTACTTCTCTCTCTCTCTCTCTCATCCTCAAGACAGACACGCACATACACACACAGGAACATCGATGATAGATATTAGTCGGGCTCCAAAGTGAACAGGGTCTACATGAACGCGTATAGCAACCCCCTCAGAATTCGTTTAGCCTAGGAGATCTTTTCAATTAGCTTACGAGATCCCCGGTAGAGAAGCAATGTGTTCAGCCATTCACGCGCACGTAGGGTGGATTCAGACTTAGCTGCGGCAGCATTGCTGCGCAATCCCAGTCCAACATTAGAGGCCATCTGTGAGGGATTGACGATCAGCAATTCATATTAGCCTCGTGGAACAGACATTGCCCATGCATGCTGACTAGATGAAACGCAATTCTGTAAGCTGTTCCGACCCCCCTTCCTCATGGAACTTTATATTTTTTAGAATAAAAAATTTGACACGAGCCAATGCTCTCCTGTCAATTCACAGCTTTTTTTGTAATTTCTTGGCTATGTACCACCACCTTGTGTGAATACAAAGTTGGAGGAACACAAAACATGACTCGTTCCAGTATGAATACAAGGTTGAAAGAACTGTCAAAGCATGACTTATTTCAAGTGGAAGTTTAACATGACTTATTCCAAGTGGAAGTTTGTGTTTTTCCATGCGAGTTCGAAGCCTCAGTGTGAAGCCAGCCATGTTTTGTACACTTTAGTGTCTAACTAATAAGCAATACAAAGGACGTCGACATTAGGGGAAGCAATCAACAAGTAAATTTCTATCGAGCGGGAACTCAGATTGTGACATGAAGAAATGAATGGTGGTCTGGAACATCATGAATAAATGTAAGGTTAAGGCTTTTGCCATTGATGAGAAAAGATGCTTTTGCCCTTGATATGTACGGAATTTCCTCTCAAAGTGTGAGAAATTCCGTACATAGCGTGCTAATGTCGTGATACTTCAAATGCTATCTCCCATTATTGAGAGAATCGAAATCGAACGTCACATACATAATCCCTACTTTGATTGGCAATCGGATGTAATCGAATATCACCAACGAAAGCCCTGAGCTGGAAGGCGGATTGCCGCTCGGCACCATTCCAGCGTGCCATATGTGGAGATTTTAGATTAATTGCTTGGCTACGTTGTAGTGCGCCCATTTAAAGGATTCAGGTTTGATTACTCTTTTTACATATCCCGATTATCTTTCTTACCAAGCGTATTTCTATTTGTAAAGCAGTCATATGCTCATTCATTCAGTACACACAGATTTCTCATTCATTCAGTACACACAGATTTCTCAGGTAAGTATATTGGATTTTCTTTTCAAGTAGAAGAGAGAGAGAAAGTTGCTTTCACCGACACATGCAGCAAAGACAAGGAATCCCAATATATATATATATATATATATATATATATATATATATATATATATATATATATATATATATATATATATATATATATATATATATATATATATATATATATATTGCCGTGCATTTTCAAAAACGCAAATAGTAATACAGCTAACACATGCATAATGGATTCAAAACCATGTTTCTACGTGTGTAATTGTGTGTGTGAGAGAGAGATACCTTATAGGGTTGAAATATAACACATGCATAATGGATTCAAAACCATGTTTCTACGTGTGTAATTGTGTATGTGAGAGAGAGATATACCTTATAGGAGTGAAATATGAGTAGGATAACTTCTCTTCCGCACCAAAATTAAAGAAATCTGATGCTATTACAGTTTCTGATGCGGAAGCGATTAAACCAACTGTGGCAAAGAGAAAGATTATGGCCAGAATTTGTACAATGAGGGCGAAGATGAGCAGTGCGTTAGGCATGGCTGCGCCCTCCTGTGGTTGTGTGGTGTTGGCACTCGCCGAAGGAGCGGTGGGATTCGGATAATCGGCATTCGTCCGTGGGATTTCGGGCTCCGCGTGGGCGGGGTGCTCCGGAGTGTGTGCGTGCGAGGTTTCTGCAGAGTGAGAGATGTTTCGGAGTGGCGCATCACGCGAATCGTGACCGTCGATGTACTGTGCACCAGGAACTTGATGGTCATGGAAATAGCCCCCCATTTCCCTCCGCGCTCTGTATAACTTCGTGATTGCAGCAGCACTCTCTGTAGTTTCCCAGCTCCGCACTCGGTTGGGCACCTTTTAAAATGCGATACGGTGAAGGGCGAAGTTCACTCTCAATATTTTTTTTCTTTTTAAGAAAGAAATTAGATGAAGGGCGATTGTCGCCCGCTTTTGTTGGTCATTTGAAATCCGGAAGGCTTATTGAGCTCAGGAATTGTGGCCCCCACCAAATTCGAACTTGGAGGTCAACGCCAGGGAAGAGAATCCATGCACCCTCAAAATACAACCCTGCGGACCATTTCAAACACGTCTAAACACCTGCTTGAAAACAACCAACAATGGTTGCTGGCATACAATGGGCCATACGCAATCTTTTACAATCTTCGAGCACGTCTAGAAACCTATTGAAAACAATCGCTTCAGGATGTATTTCACCTCTGCCCACCATGGCTATTATGCCCCACCATTTTTACTTTCAATTAATTGCAGGTTAATAGAGAGAGTAAGCTGCCGTCGAACTTTCTCTTTTTCATTTTTTTCAAACCCACAGGCTACTATTACACTAAACCACGCTTCTTCTTATAACTATCATTTCACTCGTAGTATATCACTTTTGGTGGGGTTGATACTTTTTTTTTTGTTTTAGAGTACAATGAATTGAAAACACACGCACACACCCAACCTGCGCCTAAGGTAGAGGCACCCATCAGTGAGGAACTCATAAATACATGTCGAACTAAGACTTGAACTCAGGACTTCCTCCTTAAGACTCAAGGCGTCAGTGAGCACTTGATTGTGCGGGCTTGGACTAGGTTGGTACTTTTTGATATACTACGATACAAAAAAAGTTTGTTTCGTTCTCCCCGTGACAGGACAAGGATTTAATGATGCCCCGGATTTTCTTTGACCTATTCATGTGTGGTTTTTATTGCACGTCTTTCATTTTTCTTGAAAATCCAGATCTTAAGTCCCTCTTGTAAGTCTATACGAAGCTGCATAACGCGTGTGGGGATTTTAATCGCTTGTGCTTGAATCTGGAAAAGGAAGGTAGGAACCCAAACCATTTCTTAATAATAGAAGGATAACATAGAAATCCTGTACATTGATGGAAAATCCATTTAGATGGCATGGGATGAGAGACACAGAGGAAGAGAGAACTACATAGTGAAGAGTAGTTGAAGATTATATCACAAAAATCATGAACCATAGAATGATTTGACATGAACTATCAATGAAGATTAAAATCAGACATGGAATACATATGCTAATGTGGAAACTTGATGCAGTTCATATTTCACATTGATGATATGCTGATTTCTGAGAAAATCCTCAATGTTCGGTCAGACTTTTGAAATGAAAATGTTCCATCAGACTTTTGAAATGAAAGATCGAAGGGATTTCGAAAATAGCTCTAGCGTTATTATCACTCATGATAATGGTAAAGCTTTATAAGTTTGATATGCATGATGGAAATGCATTGAGTACAACATTCACTACATATGAGGAGGTGAAAAGCACGAGGCAGAAGAATCTATTACCCAAGAGGGATAAAACTAGTCATGCATGAAAAAGGAACATTTTAAATCTGTTCTTTGACGAAAAAAACAATCGTTCTTGATCTCGATCCATGAAGCCCTTAGTCGCTTGATCATTGACTTGTATGCACCAAAATAGGAGGGAGGGTTTGAAGAACCAAAGTACAATGATTCCTCTAGGTTTTAAGTCCAAAAGATAAAAGAAATCTATGTTTTTCTCTTCCACCAAGACCAAAAGGTTGTGCCATTGATACTCCTATAAACGTATTTGAGTATGAGCATCAAAACCATAGATTAAGGTTGGTGATGCCAAGCACGCCCTTTTGTTTAAGGAGAAAATAAATTCTCTGCTTGAGTGGAAGTCCCGAGGAAAAAAGGTATATTATTCCAACAACGACATAATAGTTAAGTACACAAAAATCTTAAATAGACTTAGTACATCTTGTAGATTTTCCACTTGAACCTTCTTAGCACAAAGTTTGAACTTTTGATCATTTTTGTCGTCAATGTCATTTTATAGGTAAAGAATCTAAAAGCCTTGTTATCTTATTAGATGGAAAACCTAGTCTCTTTGTTGCAATTATGGATGATCTCATTCGACGGCTTGAAACTTGTCTTTAGCAAAGGAACCACATTTTGGACATATTCAAGGAACGTTTGGACCACTTTACGATAAAAACTATTGAAAACGCTTTAATTTGAAGACAACAAAATCCAAATATAGAGGAAGAAGGAGGAAATCTTTATGTTTGTTGCATGAAGATAATCCCTTTGTATTCTAATCGAGGTAAGCCATACAAAAGGATCATAGGAGATGACATTAATATGGATGCCAAAGGAAACCCTATCTAATGGATGTTGATATATTTTGTGCTCATATATTTAGGTAATGATGTGTGTGACCACTCTAGGATTGCGAAGCACTTCTTCCCCTCCTTAGGAGGTTTTTTTCCCCCAACTTGTATATACGCCTATTACCCTAAGGGGCTACTTATCTTTCTACATTCTAGTGGTAATACATTTAGTATTGTGTGTTGTGCTCCAATCTTCTTCTTCTTCCTTGTGTTGTTCATGTGCTTCTACAGACGTCTAACTCCAATAATTGGTATCAGAGCAGGTCGTTGCTTCATCTAGGGCATCCTCAACACCTCTCCGGTTGCAATCTCATAATCGCATGAATTTTGGTGAGCATACTCACCATGTTTTCGAGATCAAAATTGCTTCGCTTTGTGGTGCCAAAATCATGATCTGAGCTTGTTTCGGCTCCAAATGCACTATCAATGTGCTTGTGTAGGCTATTTCATCTTTTTGTGCCAAAGGTATATACTAGTATAAGCATCTGGTAGTCTACTATAGGTTTTGCAGAATTCATCTTGGCAGTTCTGTTCAACGTTTTCATATACAATCAATTTCCGGCATCAAGGTATTTTAGTCACCAACCATGGCTAAAAGCAGTGATGTATTTCATATGCTGGCTATTGAGGATAAGTTAGTTGGTACCAACTACCCATTGTGGGCTTATATGATGCGACATGTATTGGTTGCAAAAGGATTGTGGAACATTCTGCAGGGTGTTGAAAAACGTCCTATCACACCTAGAACTCTTATAACTCCAGGTATTGAAGCTCATGCAGAAGGTATCAAAGACAATGATATTTTGCATATTCCTATTGGTGTTGTGGTTTCTACTGTACCTACTATAGAGCATATTTGTTGGGATGGCAGAGATGCACACGCACATGCATTGATAGCTTTGTCTATCAAACGTGCCATTATTCTTCACATTCGCTCTTGCAGAACAGCTAAGGATGCTTGGGATACATTTACCACATTGTACCAAGCTAGGAATGAGGCTGGTGTTGGCTACCTTCAAAAATAGTTGGAGAGTGAGCACATGAATGAAGGTGATTCTATGGACAGTTTTCTAACAAAGATCAAAGACTTGAAGAAATAGTTGATTTATATTGATGAGGTTGTTCCAGATAGCTCACTTGTGCAGAACGTTGTGAATGGTCTTCCTGATTCATCTCAATTTTTTGCTTCTACTCTTCCGTTGATAATGAAAGGCAATCCAAACGCCTTGTCATTTGAGGAGTTAGTCTCTGCTCTGTTGAAAGAAGATCAGTCCACGCAAAACTTGTCCATTATGCATGTTGTAGATCAAGCTTTCCTAGCTAGTCAAAAGGGCAAAGGAAAATGGAGCTCTTCAATTAGTAAGCAAAAATGTGCTAGTTCTGCACAAGCAAAGAGGGAAGAGAGACATGAATATAAATCAGAAAAGATAAAATTGTTTTCCAAATACTGTAAAGGAAATGATCATATCATAAAGAACTACCCAAAACTGGCTGCTAAAGAGGCAAAGAAGAAAGAGGCAGGAATGGTTGTTGTAGAGGCCTCTACACCAAAATTAGAGTCTACTAATCTTGTGCAGGAAGAAGCATGGGAGTTTACAAATGTTTGCAGTTTTGACCCATCTTCTCATGAGCAGTGCATGTGTGCAGTAGACTCAGATGTTTCGTACGTTGATAATGGGGCAACCAAACATATTACCCTGCAACATAGTTTCTTCTCTTCACTCAAGCTTGCCCCTACAGGGAATACTGTTACATGCACCAACAACTCCTCTTATCCTGTTATGGGAGTTGGTAGTATCATTTTGACTACTCCTGATGGTAATTCTTTCGCTTTGTCAAGTGCCTTGTTTATGCCAAGGATCAAGAAAAATCTGTTATTAGTTTTTGCATTAGGCAAGATTGGCTTGGTTGTGAAATCTATTGATGAGAGATGTACAGTTCATGATCTGTTAAATGGTAATGTGATTACTACTTCTGGCAATTTATGTCATGGTTTGTATAAGCTACATCTGTAAATGATTCGGCATGTGTAGTACATGATTCTCAGGCTATGTCACATGCAAAGATTTGGCATGCATGCTTTGGTCATCTGAATTTCGCTAGTTTGCTATGCTTATAGAAATTGGAAATGGTGTCCTCTTTGCCCAAACTTGAGACACCCAAAAAACATGTTTGTGAAGGTTGTATTTTGGGCAAAATGCAGCATTGCTCCTTTCCAAAAGATGATTCAGTTTGGGCTACTTAGAAATTACAGCTTGTACATAGTGATGTTTGTGGTCCTATTGAGACACCTTTTTTGGAAATTATCTTTACTTTGTGACTTTCATCGATAATTTTTCCAGGCATGCATGGGTATATCCATTCAAGGAAAATTCTGAAGTGTTCATTTGCTTCAAACAGTTTTTGATTTTGGCTGAAAATCTATGAGCATGAAAAATGGGCACCCTCCATTCTGATCGAGGGGGGAATATATGTCTTTTGATTTTAATGCATTTCTAGTTGAACCTGGGATAAAAAACCAGTGTATAGTGCTATATACACCTCAACAGAATGGCGTTTCTGAATGAAAGAATAGATCACTCATGGAGATGGTGAGGTGTATGGTCAAGAGTCAGGCCTTACCACATAGTTTCAGGCTTGAGGCTGTCATGTGTGCAGCATATGTACTTAACAAGTGTCCCACTAAAGCGTTGGAGTCTATCACTCCATATGAGGCTTGGCATGATTTCAAGCCATCTATTGCTCAACTGTGTGTTTTTGGTTGTTTCGTATATGCATTAGTGCCTGAACAACATCGCAAAAAATTGGATGATAAAGCACTAAAATGTATTTTTGTTGGGTACAATTCTGAAAGTAAAGGCTATTGTCTGTATCATCCACTAAATAAATGCATTCTGGTTAACTGTGATGTTTTTATGGAAGATGCTATTCAACCATTGCTTTCATGTACTAAGGAGACATATCTTAGCTCCAAAGACATGTATGATACTTTGCTGCCTCTTTTAGAGGTGGAGAATCTAGTTTTGGTCCTAATGAGGCAATGTGTCAGCCTTTGTAGGTTTCATGTGATGATGCAGATCATCCCATTTCTGATGTAGATTTACTTGATGCACTTGTTGATGAGAGAGCTGATATTGAGGAGGGTAAAACTATGCCAAAATGGCTAGTGCAAACTTTGCATGATAGCAAATTAGATGCACCTCTGTTATATTGTCCTCGATCAAGCTCTCATAGTGCCTCGTTTGCATCAGATTGTTATGCTATGGCTGCATCTAGTCTATTTGATGCGAATGAGCCTGTTTCATTTGACGAAGCACAAAATTCCAACAATTGAATGGCTACTATGCAATCTGAATATGATGCTATAATGAAGAACGATACTTGGTCTTTAAGTGACTTGCCTCTTGGAAAGAAGGCCATTGGCACTTAGTGGGTTTACAAGCTAAAGCATAAGCCTGATGGAACAATTGACAGGTAGAAGGCTAGGCTTGTTGCAAAGAGTTATGCATAGGAAAGAAGCATTGATTTTGATGTGACCTTTGCATCTACATGCCATATGACTACAGTTCGGAGCATCTGTGCACTTTCAACCTATCATGATTGGAATGTACATTAGTTGGACATTAAAACTGCATTTTTGAATCGTGACTTGCATGAAGAAGTATATGTTTTTTAGCCCCGTGGCTTTGTGCAAAAAGGGCATGAAAACGAGGTGTGCAAGTTAAAGAAGGCATTATATGGTTTAAAGCAAGCACCACGTGCTTGGTATAAGAAGATACATGCCTATCTGATTGCACATGGTTTTGAAAATAGTACAATCGAGAGCACCTTATATGTTAAGCGTGCTAATGATGTGCTTCTGATCATTGTTGTCTATGTTGATGACATGCTGCTCACTAGTCCTATTAAGAAGCATATTGCTGTTTTTAAGGCTCACTTGCATGCCTCATTTAAAATGTCTGATTTGGGGCATTTGCATCACTATTTGGTCATTCAATTCATGCAAGTTGATGGTGGAATGGCTTTGTGTCAAACGAAATATGTTGACATGTCATTGCAGTGTTTTGGCCTTGAAGATTGTAAGCTTATTGCCGCTCGTATGGAGAGAGGTTTATGATTGAGTCTTCATGATGCTAGAGATGCATTTGACGTTATCTTCTATCGATAGGCTGTTGGATGCTTGATTTACTTATGCATTACTCGGCTAGATATTCTATTTGTTGTCTTAGAGATGAGCAAGTTCATGAATTGCCCAGGTGTCAAGCATTGGCAGGTGCTTAAGCACATCTTTCACTAGTTAAGCAGTACTCGACTACTTTGGTTGTTTTTTCCCAAGGGCGGATCACTACCGCCAGATTTGCATGCTCTTTCTGACTCAAAATCAATTGGTTGCTATGAGATTCGTGTGTCCACAAGTGGCTTTTTGCTTCATGTTTCGTAGCTCATGTATATCTTGGTTGAGCAAGAAGCAGCCTACTGTGGCCACTTCTAGTTGTGAGGCTGAGTATAGGGCAGCTTTCACAACGAGTATTGAGTGTGTGTGGCTTAGATGCCTTATGGCTGATTTGGGTGTTGTTCAATCTTCTGCCACCACCATCTTCACTGATAGTCAGAGCACATTGGCAGTTGTGAGGAAACGTGTGCTCCATGCTTGCACTAAGCACATTGAGGTGCATTATCATTTTTTGAGGGAAGGTTCTCTGATGGGGAGATCGGCTTGGCGTATGTGCCCACACAGGAGAACATTATAGAAGTTTTCATGAAGGCTCTCCCTAGGGATAAATTTGAAGCTTTCCGCAAAGCTTTGGGCTTACTTCCTTTTGTGGAGTGATTTCCACATAGCTTGGCACTTCCTTATACATGAATGCAAGCTATTTGTCCACCACATTACTCCCAAGGGGGATTTGTTGATATATTTAGGTAGTGATATGTGTGAACACTCTAAGATCACCGGGGCACGTTTTTCCCTCTTTATGAGGTTTTTTTCCCCTGGCTTGTATATATGCCTATTGCACTGATGGGCTACTTATCTTTGTACATTCTAGTGGTAATACATTCAGGATTGTGTGTTGAGCTCCAAGCTTCTTCTTGCTCCTTGTGCTGTTCGCATGCTTCTGCAGAGGTCTAACTCCAACATTTTGGTAGTGATGTCTATGAGCACACTTAAGAGTGTAGGAGCACTTTCTTTTCCTATTTAGGAGATTTTCTTCCCCTAGCTTGTATATACTCCTATAAGCCTATGGGTGCCTTATCTTTGTAATCCACTTGGTACGAAAATGATTTTTGTGTTGTTCTTTGAGCTTCCTCTTCTTTGCGATTCTATACGAGGGGAGGTCCAATTTTCTTTAATGCATCCTCAAGACCCTTCATATCATCATATAAAGATTAGATGGAAACTCGTGAGCATACTCAAACTAACTAGGATTTCAAAAGGACTTTTGTTGCATGGAATCAAAATTTGGATTTGAGCACCTTTCCACCATTGAATGCACCACCATAGTGACTATAAAGGAAATCTCATTCTTTTGTGACAAAAGTATACATAGTTATTTGCTTATTGCTAAAAGTTCCTTCAAGTTATTGATTAGTCTAGTACAGCTCAATCAAGTAATTCTGTTTGGGGTTTTTGAGAACATTTATTTTCTTGCATCAAGGTATTTAGTCATGGACCATGGATGAAAGCAATGATGTATTTTATAGTTATGGTTTTTAACATACATTTCAATTTTTTCCATGAAGGTATTTGGTCATTGTTCATGGATAAAAGCAATGATGTATTGAGTATGTTTGTTGCTAAGGATACGATGCATGCTTCTAACTACTATTTGTGGGCACATATGAGTGTCATGTATTCGTCCGAAAAGTGTTGTGGAATTCCACAGTGCTAAGAAATGTCCTCCTACAACTAAAAGTACAATAGTTGAAGGTGATGTAGATGGTATTTGAAGATCATGATCCTCAAAATTATTGGTTGTGTTGTGGCTCCTTTTGCACATGCTAGCAAGCAACTTCATTGGGATGGTAGAGATTCATAGGCACATTCATTGATAGATTTGTTTGTCAAAGGTTTCATGAATATTCCTCACATTCACTCCTAATGCATTGTATGGATTGAAGCAAGCACCACATGCCTATTATGAAAATATAGAAGCCTATTGTGGAGTGTTCCACAATCCACCCTTTCATCAAAGCCTTTGGTTCACTCTCATGCAAGCTCATTTATCCCACATGCAAAGCAATTTGTCGTCAACTACATGTAAGCAGGGCTTCAATTCCCTCTAATAAGCTCGTTCACTCAAGCTCTTTGAAAGAGTTCCCACATTCTCATCATGGAGTCTCCATGCTCATAGACAATATTATGTAAGTCATTTCCATTTTATTTAATTTGATATCTTTCATTTATTCATCCATAGTTTGATATCATCATGTTTGTTAAGAAGGGTAGGAGTAGTCTTTCATCATTTCAACCTATTATTAAAGCACAGGTTATTTGTGTTCCTTTTAATTTATGTTATTGTCATCATTCATATGTATTTCTTTGTTAAGCACTCCCTCTCTCCCATATTCATCATTAAGAGTGATTATTAGCACTAATCCATTTCTTCTTATCATAATCATTTTTAAAAAATCAGTCTAAGTGCCTTATGCTCTTGTATCAAAGCTCAAACTTATGAAAAATTATTTAAGTAGTTATCATACTTGCATTTTGTTTCTCTTTTCATTCCCTCTTTCGCATTGTTTGCCTCTATGCTTTTGGATGCTCATGAATAGACATGAGAATGCACATCACTAGGATTGAATGACAATTAGTTTGGTTCAACAAGGTCTACCGGATCTTCCAATAAGTAGCATTGCCTTGCAATACCAACAAGCAAAGGGTCGATCTCTAATTCCTTTAGGATGATTGTTGTGCACTCATGGAGCGTGCTCAAATAAATTTTCTTGTTTTCTATATCTCCCTATATCAATTGATATATTTAGGTAGTGATGTGTTGGAACACACTAGGACCATTAGGGCACTTGTCTCCCTCTTTAGGAGATTTTTTTTCCCCTCGGCTTGTATATATGCCTATAATCCTAACGGGTCATATATCTTTGTACATTCTCTTCGTAATACATTTAGTATTGTGTGTTGTGCTCCAAGCTTCTTATTCTTCTTCTTCTTCTTCTTCTTCTTCTTCTTCTTCTTCTTCTTCTTCTTCTCCTTCTTCTTCTTCTTCTTCTTCTTCTTCTTCTTCTTCTTCTTCTTCTTCTTCTTCTTCTTCCTTGTTCTATTCATGTGCTTTTACAGACCCCAAACTCCAACAATTTGTATAAGAGCAGGTCACTGCTTCATCTAGGCCATCTTCGACACCCCTTCAGTCGTAGTCCTAGCGTCCCACGAAATTTGGCGAGCATACTCACAGTGATTAAGAGTTCAAAATAGCTTCATGGTGTGGTGTTGACATCACAATATTAGCTTGTTTCGGCCTCTGAATGCACTATGCGTGTGTAAGCAATTTTGTTTATACAAGTTTTGGTTCACCAATATAAGTGGCACAAAGTCTGCTATATATTTAGTAACGCTCGACATGGTAGTTCTGTTCAACTTTTTGAGATACAATCATCTTTTTTTCATGAGGGTATTTTAGTTAGTGGCCATGGCTACAAGGAGTGATCTATTTCATATGTTGGTTACTAAGCATAAGTTGGATTGTACCAATTAGCCATTATGGGCTTATATGATGCATATTTTATCGTTTGCAAAAGGACTGCAGAATATTGTGTAGGGTGTTGAAAAATTTCCTATTACACTTGTAAACACAATTAGTGATGGTCATCCAGATGGCATTAAAAATGGTAATATTCTTCAGGTTCTTGCTCGAGCTAGGGTGTTTATTGCGCCTACTATAGAGAAACTTTGGTGGGATGCTAGAGATTCGCAAGCACATGCATTGATAGTGTTCTCTGTCAAGCATGTGATTATTCCTCACATTCGCTCCTATAGAATAGCAGAGGATTTTTGGGATACAGTTACTACTTTATAACATGCAAGGAATGAGGCTCATTTTGCTTACCTCCGGAAACAATTGGAGAATGAGCACATGAATGAAGCAGATTCCATGGATAGCTTTTTGACAAAGATTAAAGATTTGAAAGAGCAATCAATTTCTACTGGCAAAATCTTGCCTGCTACCTCACTTGTGTAGACTATTCTAAATAGTCTTCCAAATTCATATCAAATTTTTTCTTCTACTCTTCGATTGATGATGAAAGGAAATCCAAACGGCTTAGCATTCAAGGAGTTAGCCTGTGTTCTATTCTAGGAAGATCAGTATAGGTAGAATAGGTCCATTATGCATATTGGAGATCAAGCTTTCGTGGCTAGTCATAAGGGCAAAGGTAAATAGAGTTCATCTACTTATAGTAAGCAAAAATCTACCAATTCTCCACAATCAAAGAAAGATGAGAGAGACAAGAAGAAAACCAAAAAATAGAAATTGTTTTGTAAATAATATAAAGGAAATGCTCATGTCATAAAGATTTGTACAAAACTTACTCTAAAAGAGGCAAAGATGAAAGAGGCTAGAATGGTTGTCGTAGAGGCATCAACACCCAAAACAAGTTTGCTAATGTTGTCCAGAATGAAGAATGGGCATTTACCACTGTTCCCAATTATGACCCATCTTCTCATGAAGAGTGTATCTCTATAGTATACTGAGATATTTGATACTTTGATAGTGGGGAAACTGGACATATTACCTTGCAATTTAGTTTTTTCACTTCACTTGAGCCTGCACCTACAAGGAATACTATCATATGTGCCAAAAACGCCTCTTATCCTATTATGGGAGCTGGTAAGATCATTCTGACTACTGTTGATGGTAGTTCTTTTACATTGGTGGATGCTTTATTTGTGCCAAGTATTGAGAAAACTCTTTTATCAATTTCAGCATTAGCTAAGATCGGCTTGGTTGTAAGATTTGTTGATGACAAATGCATAGTTCATTTTATGTTGTGGGTTGTATAAGCGCATAGAATATGAAAAAATTATGAATGAGTCAGCATGTGCATTACATGATTCTTAGGCTATGTGAGATGCAAGGCTTTGGCATGCACACTTTCGTCATCTAAATTTTGCTAGTTTTCTATGCTTACGAAAATCTCAAATGGTGCTTGAGACACCTAGTAAGCATGTTTTTGAAGGCTGTATTTTGGGAAAAATGCATCAATCCTCATTCCCAAAACATGGTTCATTTTAAGCTACTCAAAATTTGCAGCATGTTCAGAGCGATGTTTGTGGTCCTATGTAGACACCTTCTTTTGGGAACTACCTTTACTTCATGACTTTCATTGATGATTTTTCCAAGCATGCATGGGTGTATCCATTGAAAGAAAAGTGCGAAGTGTATGTGTGCTTCAAACAATTTCTAGTTTTGGCTAAAAATCTATCAACATGTAACATGAGCACCCTCTATTGTGATCGAGGTGGGGAATATATGTCTTCTGAATTTAATGCATTGTTGGCTGAATGTGGGATAAAAAATCAGTGTATAGTGTCATCTACACGTCAAAATAGAGTTCGTGAAAGGAAGAACATGTCACTCATGGAGATGGTGAGGTGTATGGTCAAGAGTTGGGCTTTACCACATAGTTTCTGGCTTGAGGTTATTATGTGTGCAACATATGTAATTCACAGGTGTGCCACTAAATCATTGTATTCCATCACTCCATATGAGGCTTGGCATGGTCCCAAGCCATTTGTTTCTCACTTGTGTGGCTTTGGTTTTCTGGCATATGCATTAGTGCTTGAAGAACAATGTAGAAAATTGAATGATAAAGCAATGAAATCTATTTTTCTTGAATATAGTTTTGAAAGCAAAGGCTATTGGTTGTATCACCCACAAATTAAATGCATTCAGGTTAGCACTAATGTTGTTATTGTGCAAGATTCTATTCATCCATTACTTTTTATGTACTAAGGAGACATGAATTAGCTCCAAAGATATGTATGATACTTTGGTGCCTCTTTTTATAGATGTACAATCTAGTGCTGATCCAAATGAGGCAATATCTCGTTCTTTATAGGTTTTACATGATGATGAAGATCATTCCATTTTTTTTTGCACATTTACATAATACACTTATTGATGAGAGAATTGATATAGAGGAGGAAAAAACTATGCCTAAATGGCTGGCGCAAAGTTCGTGAGATAACAATGCACCTCTATCATATCGTAGTTGTTGAAGCTCTCATAGTGCTTGTTTTGCATCATACTATTGTGCTATGGATACCTTTAGCCTATGTGATGAGAATAAGCCTCTTTCATTTGATAAAGCACAAAATTCAAAAAATTGGATGGCTTTTATGCAATACGAATATGATGCGATTATGAAAATTGGTACATGTGACTTGCCTCCTAGCAAGAAGACTATTGGCACAAAGTGGCCTTACAAGCTAAAGTGTAAGCCTGATGGATCAATTGATAGGTATAAGGCTAGGCATGTTGTGAAGGGTTATGCTAAAGAAAGATGCATTGCTGTTTATCATACCTTTGCTCCTACATGCCGAATGACTATTGTTCATAGCATCCATGCACTTTTATCTCATCATCATTGGAAATGGTGACTTGCATGAAGAAGTATATATTTTTCAGCCCCATGGTTTTGTGCAAGAAGGGCATGAAAACAAAGTGTGGAGGCTTAAAAAGGCATTATATGGTTTGAACAAAGCACCATGTCCTTGGTATGAAAAGATACATGTCTACCTTATTGCACATGATTTTGAGAACAATCCAACTAAAAGAACCTTATATGTAAAGCAAGCAAATCATGTGCTTCTAATCGTTTTTGTCTATGTTGATGACATGCCGCTCACTAGTCCTCATGAGAAGCATGTTGTTTATTTTAAGGCTGATTTTCATGCCTCATTTGAGATGTTAGATTTGCGGCATTTGCATCATTATTTGGGCATTCAGTATATGCAAGTTGATGGTAGAATTACCTTGTGTGAAACAAAATATATTGACACATTAATGTAGCATTTTGGCATTAAAGTTTGCAAACCTATTGCCACTCCTATGGAGACTAGCTTACGATTGAGTCTTCATGATGCTGGAGATGCATTTTATGCTCTTCTCTATTAGTAAGTTGTTGGGTGCTTGATTTACATATGCATTACATGGTGTGATATTTAGTTTGTGGTCTCAGAGATGAGCACGTTTATGCATTGTCAGGTTTCAAGCACTGGTAGGCGGTTAAGTGCATCTTTCACTACTTGAGTGGTACCCATACTTGGATTTTTTCTCTCACAATTGGGATCATGAACACCTGATTTACATCTTTTTTCTGACTCTAACTAGGCTAGTTGCTATGGCACTCATGTGTCCATTAATGTTTTTTGCTTCATGCTTGGTAGCTCATGCATATCTTGATTGAGCAAGAAGCAGCCTACTATGGCCACTTCTAGTTTTGAGGCTAAGTAGAGGGAAACTTTCACAACGACTCTTGACTGTGTGTGGCTCCGATGTCTTATGGCTTATTTTGGTGTTGGTTAGTCTTCTACCACGACCACCTTCACTAACAGACAAAGTGCATTGGTAGTTGTGAGGAACCCTATGTTCCATGCTCGCATGAAGCACATTGAGGTGCACTATCATTACATCGAGGAGAGGTTCTCTACTAGAGAGATGAGTTGGCATATGTGCCTACATAGGAGAACATTGCAAACCTTTCCACAAAGGCATATGTGTAAATTGGTAGGTACTGTATTTTGGTTGGCTATGTTTCTCAACCAAAATATATCCAAATCGCTTGATGTTGGCTTGTTTGAAAGCTCTATGTACGTAATTTCTCTGTACCAAATATCTCATTCAAAGGATTTATATTGAATGATATATCTATCAGAGAGTGAAGCCCATTTTTTCAATATACTTATGTGTGTAGGTGGTCTATTTTGGTGAGTTGCATTTCCTAACCAAGATTCATCCACATCACTTGATTTTTAGTTTGTTGGAAAGATATTTGTGTTTAATCTCTGTGTACCAAATATAATCCTCAAAAGATATATATTCAGGGAGTTATCAGTCTGAGGGTGAAGTTCAGTTCTTTAGCATACTTGTGTGGACAAGTAGTTCATCTTTCTCACATGCGTTCCATAATCAAAACCCTTCGAGATTCAGTTATTTATAGCTTGTTAGAAGGATCGTTTTGTCTATGTTGATTGGCTAAAGGAACAAGTCCATTTGAGTTTTGTATTGAGAGCAGCAAGCTATTTAAGCTGTAGGTATTTATCCAAGTGGTTGACATACAAGGGTTCACTACACATTTTTGTTGTGCATAGGAGAACTCATTCTCCACAATATTGTCCATTACAATCCTAAAAAGTTTCATTAGCATTGCTTCTCCAGATCCTTAGATATTAGCTTATCTTTTCTCACTAGTCTGATAATTGTAGTAGCTCGTGAATGTCGGGCTTGTGAATTGCTGAACATCTTCCTTTGCATTTAGTCCATCTTTTTTTATGAAATCACTCATGATTGTTAGCTTACTAAGTTAATTAGAGAACCACAAAAGGAATTAAGCCAATTTATGTTGTGCTTAGGGAATTGTTCAAAACACTGAACATGTGTGTGACTAAAATAGCAAGTTTTTTATCTTGGATTATCTTCCAATCTATCTGGTTTTATCCTTCCATTAATGGATCATCGTCCAAGCTACATATATAATTATTTGTGCTCATTAGCAAGCTAAGGAGGTCTACCGCACTCTCCATCCATCATTCTTAGTAGGTGTGAAGCAGGATCTAGCTACTCACTTCATCTCTTGTGACTATCCACCATCTCCTCCAATAATAGTATAAGAGCAACAACAATGAATATGGGAGATGGATTTCCATCCTTCATTGATAAATTGAACAGGAACAACTACTCAACATGGTCACTTAGGATGCAAGCATACCTTCAAGGGCCAAAATCTATATGGATACATCTCAGGAGATGAAGAGATGCCAATATTCAGGAGCAAGCATCAACCTACAAGGGAAGAGCAAGAGAAGTTGACCACATGATGTGCAAAGGATGCTCTTGCTAGGTCATATCTAGTAAACTCAATCTCTTATCTCTTTTTTCCACATGTTAGGAATTGCAAGACCTCTCAAGTGACTTGGGAAGTACTTTCATCATATTTCTCCTCAAACACAAGAGCTAAGAGGAATCAATTGTGGATGGAATTTACAACTGTGAAGAAACAATCAAAACAAGGAGTGGCTGATTATATAGCCAGATTGAAATATGTGTCTGACCAGCTAGGAATTCGAGAGGAGGTAGAGGAAGAACACATAGTGAGGAATATCATTAATGGAATCAAGGCTGATGATAAGTGGGAGTCCTTCACCACAACAATTCACCTCTACATGGATATACAAATACCTGATCTCAACACATTGATGGGGAAACACCACCCACAAGGAAAAGCTCAAAACAAATGGTGACAATTCAAGAGCTAACTAATCTTCTGCCCTTTATAGAGATAAGAATAAAGCTAAGGATAAAGGTAAAAGTAAGAAGAGTGAAGAATAGGCTAGTACCTCTCAAGCTTATTATGCAAGAAGAGGAAGAGGTGCTGAGGAAGGGGCAAAGGAGGAAAGCAAGGTAGGGGAAGACCCTACAACAACTCATCGTGCAACATATGTGGTCTAAACAACCACACTACAAAAGAATGCATCAAGAATACAAGGAACCAAAGGGGAAGCAGCTTCCATAGAGGGAGATATGGACAATCAAGAGGTAGATACAACAATGGTGGAGGCAACTACAATCATAATTACAATCAAGGCTACAAGAATAACAATTATCAAGTAGGCTTTAGAAGAAGAAGGGACTACAAAAACTATACTGATGACCAAGAAGACTCTCTACTCATCATGAACATGACATCCAAGCGAGGTAAAGATGATGAGCAACTTTTGTGCATTGATACAGGTTGTTCCAATCATCTGGCTAGATATGTAGCTCTATTATCTGATCTTGAAGAACCCAAGCGAAGGCATGAAGTACAAACAAGTGATGACACCAAACACTCACTCAAGCAAATTGGAAATGTCAAAATATCTGATGGTAGTATGAATCTTTTGAGAAAAGTTTCGTATGTGCGAACTATAACCAAAAACCTAATTAGTGTTG
Organism: Ceratopteris richardii; assembly: GCA_020310875.1. NCBI lineage: Eukaryota > Viridiplantae > Streptophyta > Polypodiopsida > Polypodiales > Pteridaceae > Ceratopteris > Ceratopteris richardii. The sequence continues at coordinate 2,229,715 of CM035442.1, forward strand.
GGCAGATTGTTGAGAAAGGTTCATAGGTCAGATTCACTAAGCATGGAGCATATGTGGAATACTGCGAAGGCTTCAAAAGGACTGCCAAAGGTGAGGAGTCAGGTAGATTATTCACATTTGAAATTGAAGACACAAGGAACATAGCACTATACAGTTATAGAGATCAAACCTTATCTAAATTAGAAATATGGCACAAAAGGCTAGGACACATAGAAGAAAGAACACTGAAGAAAATATGCAGGTATCAAAGTGTGCTTCGTATTCCCAATGTGACCAAGAAACATATGATATACAAATGTGGAGCATGCCAATTTGGCAAGGCTCACAAGCAACCATTCAACAAGAGAGGATACATCCATGAAGACTATTTGAAACTTGTACACACTCATGTGTTGGGCCCTAGGAAAGATCCATCCATCTCAGGTTCAAGGTACTATGTTTCAGTTATTGGTGATTAAAATATATGGACAATACTTTATTTTGTGAACCATAAGGATGAGGCATTTACATTTTGAAAGAAGTGCTTGGCACTAGTTGAAAACAAAACATGAAGGAGCCTAAAAAGGATTAGATGTTATGGAGGTGGTGAGTACTTTTCAAATGAGTTTGAATCATTTCTATCTGATAGAGGCATAAAAAGGGAAGTAACAACCTAATACACTCTTGAATTGAATGGAGTGTCAGAGAGAAGGAATAGGTTAATTGTTCAAGCAACTAGGTCTATGTTAAATGAGAAGAAGTTACCTAATTATCTGAGCATAGGTTGTTTCCATAGCCACCTACTTAGTCAATAGGCTTCCATCCAAATCATTGGATGGTATGACACCCTATGAAGCATGGAATGGCAGGAGACCCTCATTGGACCATTGTAAAATATTTGGGTGCATTTCTTATGCACATATCCCCTCACAAATGAGAGGAAAGCTTGACCCTACGACTAAGAAATGTATATTTATTGGGTATAATCAGAATCAAAAGGGCTATGGGCTTTACAATCCCACTAACAACACATTTATGGTTAGTAGGGATGTAGTGTTTGATGAAAATAATTCATGGTTTGAAGATGATTCCAGGAAAGTCAAGTTACCATATGATTTGGAAAATGATTTTCCAACCCACCCACAAGAAGATCAACCATTGGCAGAAGATATCAACTCAAAAGATGAAGAGCAGATTGAGTTCAAGGCTTGGCAGTCAAGAGGCAAGGTCAAGCGCAAGCAACTAGAAGACATACCAAATTCTTCAAATCAAGCATTAAGGAGATCAGAAAGAGAAAGTAAGAAGCCCATAAGGTATGGATATGATACATCCTTAGTCACAAAACATTCTATATATATCACTAAAGACACTATGTTAGAATATCCTTCTTCATTTGATGAGGCTAGGAAGAAGAAAGAATGGAGAGAAGCTATTTAGGAAGAAGTGGAAGCATTACATGAAAATCACACTTGGGATCTAGTTCTAAAGAAGCTAAATATGAAGGTAATTGGTTCAAGGTGGATATAGAAAATAAAAAAGAACTCTAATGGGTCTATAAACATGTACAAGCCAAGGTTAGTGGCAAAAGGAGGAAGGCACTCTATGCTCTCAAGCAAGCACCTAGAGCTTGGAACCATAGGCTTATTTCTTATTTCGAGGACCAACGCTTTGTGGCTAGAAACGCATATTTTTCTTTGTTGGTTAAGAAGAACAAATCAGAAGTTATCTACTCATGTCTCTATGTAGATGACATCATTATTACATGGGATGATGCTAATGGCATCAAGTACGTTAAGCATCAACTAATGAAGGAATTCAAAATAAGTGATTTTGGTTTATTAACCTACTTTCTTGCCTTAGAGCTTGTGTATACAAATTCTGGTATATTTATCACTAAAAGGAAGTACATACATGATATGTTGGTAAAGTTTAAGATGGAGAAAAATAAAACTGCAAGAACTCCTATAGAACTCAACCATAAATTCACTTCACATGAAGGTGAATTACGTGATGATGCTATAGGTTATCAACATCTTGTGGGAAGCCTCAATTATGCTAGTCTAACAAGAGTGGACATTGCCTATGCAGTAAGTACATTGAGTCAATTTATGCATGCACCAAGGAAGCCTCATGTGGAAGCTGCAAAGAGGGTGCTTAATTATCTAAAGGGTACAATGAATAAAGGGTTTTTGTATCTGTTCACCTCTAACATAGATATAAAGGTGTATTCTGATGTTCATTGGGCTGGCTCTATTGATGATAGGAGGAGCACTTCAGGTTATCTATCCTTTGGAGGTTCAAAGCTTATATCATAGTCATCTAAGAAGCAACAAATTGTGGCCTTATCTTCCATAGAAGCAGAATATAGAGGCTTGGCAAATGCAATGCAGGAAGCTATGTGGCTTTAGCAACTATATTCAAATTTGGAGATACATTCCTACACTCCAATAATCTTTGGAGACAATACTAGCTCACTTCATTTGTTTGCTAATCCTATATATCATGCAGGGACTAAGCACATTGAAGTGCACTGTCATTATGTAAGGGAGAATTTGCTGAGCAAGGATATTCATCTATCTTATGTATCAACTCATTCACAATGTGTGGCTATACTCACAAGGGCATTAGAAGAAACAAAGATGAACATGTTCAAATTGATGATTGGTTTGTAGGAAATCAAGGAGCAATGAAGAGCAACCACGTTAGGCTCGAGGGGGAGCTGTTCGTGCAACTAAAGCCAAGCCCACATACTTAGTTAACCAGCTTATCCTTAACTTATTGGCATAACCTATGAAAGCCTTCATATGATCAAGCTCTTGTAAAAGTACTTGACATTTATCCTTGTAAAAGTCGATTACACCCATAAGGAGCTAGGAAGCGCTAAATCATGTATCACTTGGTTGTTGAGAAATGTGATAATCTATCCTATATGTTAGCATTTACCTTTTACATAGAAGTTTGAATTTGAATTCAAACTTTGGCTCCAAGTTCAACTATAAAAAGAAGATCTAAAAGACCCGCGTGTATCTCGACCTTGTGAGATCATTTTGAAGTATATTTATTGTGAAGTGAAAGCTCATCTTGTAGCTCATTGAAATCTCACACATTGACCAATGTATGATTGCCATTGACATTTTATTTCTACATGTTCTAATACATATATGATCATTAGATTCTTATCTCACTTCTCTATCATAACTCCATCAGAATAGTGATGTTCTAAGAGCTTGTTCTCACTATGTAGTTGATCATATGCAATGATTTAAAGCACGATGGAATCAACATATTTTCTATTAAAATCCTACAGAGTCTCGTTAGCATTGCTTCTTGGGATCATTAGATGTTAGCTTATCTTTGCTCACTGGTCTAATAATTGTAGTAGCCCATGAATGTCGAGCTGTGAATTGCTAAACATCTTTCTATGCATGTAGTCCATCATTTTTATGAAATCACTCATGGTTGTTAGCTTACTACGTGAATTAGAGTCCCCAAAAGGAATTAATCCATTTGCTATTGTGCTTAGAGAATTGTTCAAAACACTGAAGAGGTGTGTGAACTAAAATAGCAAGTTTTTGATCTTGGATTATCTTCCAGTCTATCTGGTTTGATCCTTCCATTAGTGGATCATATTCCAAGCTACATATATGATTATTTGTGCTCATTAGCAAGCTAAAGAGGCCTAATACACTCTCTAGCCATCATTCTCAGCACGTGTGTAGTAGGATCTAGCTACACCACTTCATCTCTTGTGACCATCTCCTCCAATAATTTATTCTTAAAAGAAAGGCTAAAGGTATTTGTAAAGTGAAGAATAAATAGAGAAAAGAGGGAAAGAATAATGTTGTTGGCTATGGTATGCATGAAATATGTCTTTATAATGAGTCCAAAAAAAAGAAGAATAAAAAATACATTTTCAAGCTTTAGAGACATCACACATGTCAAATATGCCTCCTTTAAAGAGCTTAAGAACCTTTAGTATAAATAAGAAGCTCATTTATAGTAATTCACTGCTCATCGTTTAGTAATAATAAGTCCTTGCGCCTTTGGATCAGTATTACTAGCCTCCCAAAGAGCTATAGGATGTTTACAGCTTTAATTAGGCTTCAAATTATTCAATTCTATATTTAACTTTGTAGAGCATTTGAGTGCCAATAGGCTCAATGTTTTAAGTATAAAAGATACTAACCTTGAGTTGTAATCAATATTTTGAGTCACGTTGAATGATATCTTGTGAAAGTTGACTCTTTAGCACTTTTCATTCATCTTCTCCTTCATTTGGAGCTTCCACAATGCCTTTTAAGTGTCCTAAGCCAACCCTAAGTTTTTTTATTTTTTATTTTTTTGCATGAATATCATAATCATTTATCTCTATTTTACATGTCTTTATGGTGCTTCATGATAATGTGTGGTTATTTTGGGCTTCTACACTTTGTATGGATGTATCTTCATACACTTGATCATTGAGTCTAGTTCTTGGATTGAGAATTTAAGTGTGATCATCACCACTTGCCACAAGTAGAACATTGGTTTCTATCACGTTTTTGAATGTACAAAAATGTCTACAAAAATGAATAAAAAGGAAGATTTGATACTTTTATCGTCCAGCATAAATTGAATCGACTCATAGAAAAAGTAGAATAATAGACTAGCATAACTTGCTTTGCATTCATTGAAACATATAGAAGAAGAAGGAGAGCAAATCTACGAATTGCAAAGATCCTAATTCTTTCTGTAGAAGTGTTATGCAATGAGATATGTGGTTCTTGTACACCAAAAGCCCAGTACAAGACTTTCTTAGCCAAGAGCTTGCTTCCGCACTTCTCTCGGTGATCAAGATAGATAATTAAAGCGAGTTTGCGTTTTCTAGCTAAAATAAAAGTTGGAAATCGAATTATACAAATTCTAGCTAGCTCCTACAATCTAAAAACTAATTACCAATTAACTAGTTGACCTTTACATGAATACAAATTGGTAAAATTTTAGGTATAGTTCGAATTGAATAAAGTTAGTAACTTTGGCCTCTATTTATGATTTTTGCATGTTGGCCCTCATAGATCTCTAAAGTTGGATCTTCATTTCTAACAGTCCCCCTTAATCTTCAACCTAGGCCCTTCATGCCATTGGACCCCTTAAACATACTAAGCTTTGTTCTATCAAAAGCTTTGATAAAAATATTTGCAAATTGTTCCTTTTGCTCACATGATTTACCCTTCACAGTGCATTCAAACGCTTTCTCTATATTTAAATTACAATAAAATATACTTTGATATTGTATGAAAAACAAGGTTTTGTGCCAAGTATACACTACCTAACTTATCACAAAGAACCTTCTTTTGATTCCAGAAGGAATTAAAGTTCAAAACCAATTTTGTGTGAAACATAAGCTCATAAATTACTTGGACCAATGCTCTATAATCTATCTATGTAGATGAGCAGGCTACTATGGGTTGTTTCTTTGAGCACAAATAGATGTACTCGCTCTAAGGCATAATCACATAGCCATTTGATCTCCTTTTATCATCTTTGCGGAAAACCCAATTGGCATCAAAGTGGTCTTTGACTTTCAATCTATCTTCATATGGATAGCAGAAGTATTTAGAGTTTTCCCTTTCAACATCTCCATAAACTATTCAAGTAGATGTGGAAGCTTGGGTACTTGCACATATTTATATAGAAGACCAACTAGATATGCCAAATTTGGTCATGTGATAGTTACACGTATTCAAATGTGCTTTGTTATGTCAGTTTTTATGTGAAACGAATACTAGATCACTCTAAAACATGAGAAACAATAATAAAAAGGACATCATATGATAAAACATTATTTTCCATCTCTTTGAAGAGATGGTTTTGACTCACATATTCCAACACCTTCACTCAAGCTCAATATCATTCTAAGCAAACAAAGAAGTGAAATGGAAACTCTACTTGAAGGCATATGAGGATGATCCTTCAATGATTTCTTGAAGTTTCATGATGAACCTTCTCGAAGGCAAGCTCTATCATGCCAGTGATGATATATGCTTGATGAATAACACCTTAGAGAGAGATATGCAAAAAGAGGTCAGCCACATTCCCCTTCATATTGTAGTGATGTAGGATCATATAGCCAGTTTATATCTTCTCTCTAATGAGGTTCTTGCTCAATGGAACGTGCTTTTTTTTAATGCAACATTAGATTCTTTGTCAAAGATCCATAGGAAACATTATCACAAAAAAATAGTTGTCGGTTGGCTTTCACCAAAACCAAATTCTTCTAAGTATCTTTTGGGCAATTAGCTTCACAAGATGAGGTTATGAAAGATTTGTATTCATAGAGGATAAGATCACAATACTTTGGTTTTTGGAACTCCATGAACTAGCTCCATTTCCTAAGAAGAAGTCAGTTACACTTTTACTCTTTCTATCAACCAAATTGAAGTATATCAATCGTGATGCACCATAGTGCAATATCCTTCCTGAGCGCTCCATGAGGATATCCTCCGAGTAGAAGAGGGAGGTCCAAGAACCACACACGGTACTCTGCATAGAGGCTATCAAATAGGCAAAAAAACACTATACAGAGGCAGCACGAACATAGACTTCTTAGGTGTCACAAATGTGGTCGAACTTACAGTTTGTGGCTGACCATATCACTATATCTTTTATTAAAGAACATATACAAAGAAGTGTCGAGTGGCCATTTGGCCTTTCACATGAACTCTAATGGTAATAATCTCCCACTAAAGGTGAATATGGCCAACTAACATGGGAGAAAGATAAAGAATGATAAAGAATACCTAAGTGTAAGTATACAAACTATATCTCCCACCTAATGGGCATGTTACAGAGTATACAAGTGACTCTGTAAGATCATGAATCCAGTAAACCCCATCAAGTGAAAAGAGTGTTGAAAGCTATCCTCTGGTAGAGCTTTGATCAAAGCGTCTATAACATTATATTGAGTGTGAGCCTTCTAAAGAATAATGCACTGAGTTGCTAAGCAATCTCTAATGAAGTGATACCTCACCTCAATGTGCTTGGTCATTGCACGATAGACCGGATTCTTAGCTAAAGCAATGGCACTCTGACTATCACTGAGCAAACGGGGTACATGCTGAGGTAAACCCATATCATAAGCAAAATGAGAAAGCCACAATGCTTCATTACATGCCTCACTTGCTGCAATATACTCTTCTTCTATGGTGGAAATAGTTGTACATTCTTGAAGAAGAGATCTCCAAGAGATAGCATCCCCAACAAAATGAAAAATGTTCCCTGATGTAGACTTACGATTGTCTACACAACCCCCATACTCACAATATATGTAATGGATAATGGATGCCTTCCCTCTCACTAAGCATAGACACTTGTCCTTAGGGCCACTCAGATATCTAAAATAATCTTGACCACTTCCCAATGTTTCTTCCCAAGATTAGACATAGATGTACTCATAACTACCACTACAAATGCAGTGTCTGGTCTCATAGCTACCATAGCATACATGAGACTACAAACAGTCGATTGATATGGAATTTTGTTCATGAATTCCTTTTCCTCATCTGATTTGGTGCAATCATCCTTGCTCAATTTCACATATGTGGGTAAGGGTGTAGTCAATGCCTTTCCACCCTGCATATTGAACCTGTGAATTACTTTGGATGTATACTCACTTTGAGAAAAGTAAATGCATCTTTTAATTATCACTAGTAATGTACATGCCAAGAATATGTTTGGCATCCCCCAAATCCTTCATATGAAATGTCGAACTCAACTTCTTTTTGATAATTTACAAGTCATAAGAGCACTTCCCAGCAATCAACATATCATCTACATAACGTATCAAGCATAAAAGCATCAAACTTTTGGTACCATTGTTTAGGGGACTGTTTAAGTCGGTACAAGCTCTTCTTGAGGTTAGAAACTAGACTTTCCTTGCCAGAAACTACATAACCCTCTCGTTGTTCCATTTAGATCTCATCTATAAAATCTCCATGCAAGAAAGCAGTTTTCACATCCATTTGGACTAGCGCTAAATCCTCCATTGCAATGAATCCAATTGTGAAGAAGGAAGGTAGCAAAATTGTTTTTGTTTGTATATATGTTGATGATCTAATCATTACAGGGGATGATGAAGCCAACATCAAGCACATAAAGAGGAAGCTTGGATGTGAGTTTAAAATCTCACACTAAGGGATTTTAAAGTACTTCCTTAGGATTGAAGTACTATATAAAGAGGAAGATATATACTTGATGCAAAGGAAATACATTCTTGATCTTTTGAAGAATGTTGGCTTGTGTGATTGCAAGCCCATTTCAAATCCATTAGAAGTAAATGTTAAACTAAGTGCTCATGAAGGTGTAGAAGTGAAGGATGTGACCATGTATAGGTCAATAATTGGTTTTGTCTTGTATGCTACTATGACAAGACCTGATATTGCACATGTAGTTGGAGTGTTATCTCAAATTTTGGAAGCACCAAGAGTACCTCATCTTGTTGTAGCCAAAAGGGTACTTTGGCATTAAATGATGCATTAAATATACAAGCTTATTGTGATGCTGATTGGACAGGTTCTAAAGATGACAGGAGGAGCACCAGTGGATATGTTATCATGCTAGGGAAGAAGACCATCTCATGGATGTCAAAGAAACAAACAACCATGGCTCTTTCATCGATTGAAGCTGAGTATAGAGGCTTACCACAGGTATCATGTGAGCTTATGTGGCTCAAGAAGTTGCTTGTTGATTTTTATTTGCAAGTTAAGCAAGAACCTATTTTTTGTGACAACATAAGTAGCATATGCTTGGCTCAAAATCCACTGTTCCATGCAAGGTTGAAGCATATAGAAGTGCATTACCACTTTATTCGAGAGAAGATCATGTCAAAGGATGTCAAGATGGAGCATGTGAATACAAATGACCAATATGAAGATATGTTTACCAAAGCATTGGAAGGAGTAAAGCTACAACACTTCAAGGCGTGCATTGAAATGAAGGATCTAGGCATTCAGACTTGAGGGGAGTGTTGAAAATCAAGTCTCAATCATGCAAAAAGGCTCAACCATGAGTTTTGAAAGTGAACCAGTAAAAACAAAAGGGACCCAAAGTTGTGGAATAAATTTAAAAGCTCCAACAAACTCAATCAAATTCAAATCGCATCAAATCAGCCACCAAAACAAGCACCTAGCCTACACTGATTGGTGGGTGCTTAGCTAGATTGTAGGAAATGTAAAACTCTATGAAGCATCATTCCACCTTTGTTTCTTGAGTTGTATGATTTCAAGGAGTTTCCCACTTAGTTTAGTGAATTCATAAACTCCAGCAAGTAGCCCCCTTGCTTGCTTACCTCATTTTCTCATGATTTTCCTCCTCTCTATGTAGAGGTATAGTTAGGCTTTTCCAAATCTCATTGTACCAGATTGCTGAGCATAGTTTTCTATCTCATTGTACTCATTTTCATTGATTTCAAGCTTCATTTGGTCTCTCTTATTGTTCCTTGAACCTTTCCAAAGTTTCAAGTTATTTGGCTAAGTGAGTTGTAAGAAATTGCTATTTTTGTGAAGGTATATCTCTACACATAGGCAGAGAGTGTTGCAAAGAGGTAGCCTATTTTGAAGAGGGTGGTTCTCCTAGCTAGAATATCCATTTGGGATGATTTAAAGCTTGTTGGGTAGCTCTTATAGTCTACTAGAAGTCTGCAAAATTGCATTTTATGTCTCGGTATTAGTGCAGCAACAATTTCAGAATAGTGAGCATATATCACTACTCGTGGACCTAGTGGAGGGGAGCCATCTTCCATTTTTGCATTGGGGTGTTACAATTATCCCCCATCATATACCAATAGGTGGAACCTCAAGCTTCCTAATCAATCAAAGGATCATCCAAAGAGTATGCTCCATGTTTGTAACCTTGTTATTGAGAGCCTTAATATCCGTACTATATGGCTGCTTAAGCTCGGCCTCAATAATGGGAGATAGAGTCTCATCTAGATTCATTCTAAACAAACAACATTAATAAAAAGTCATATGCATAAAAAATAGGATTCCTAAGTAATAATATTCATAAGTAATAATAGTCCTAATTGCTGATTCTTCATTTTCCAAAATGTGACATAGAAAAGGTGTATTATAAATTCTCTCTCCATCCCACATATCCACAAAAAGATAAACCTCACTCAATCCCCATGTCGTATATAATTTTACATGATGAATATACAAGTTATGAAAAGTCCTAATACATCGAAGGATAAGCATTATTACTGAGATCCTCTCTCCTTACTTTGATGAGCAATAACACATTTTCCTTCCAGATAATGGTGCAGATGATGAATGGAAGCTACAGGAAATAAAGTTCAATGTTGAAGGGTTTTACTAAAAATATGGCTAAGCTGATCATACCATCCATGATGCATATTGGAGGGATTCCTTCCCTGTTGTGATCATTCAATCATGCCTTGATAAGAAGATAAAAAATATTGACGTTACAAAATGATAGAGCCATAGCGACTTATATATTGTATGGAATAATGGAATCTCATATGAATCTTAATGTCTTGAGGGTTCTAATGTGATCTTGGTGAAGAATCATGAGGGTGGGCATGGATGTACTCAAATATTTTTGGAGATACTTAGAATAATATTTAGAAGATAGTACTTTAGTTATTTGTTGTAGAAAAATAATAGATCTCTTTAGAAAGAGACAATTTTGTAAAAATAATAGATCACAAATTTGTGAATAAAGCAAAAGCATGCTTTTCGAAGTATCTTCTATTCACGAAATAATGGGAAATACCTATGAATACATATACTCCGATAGACACGTAACAAACATCCTAGATATTTAGTTAAATATAAAAACCACTCACTTGAAGAATCTCAATTGATTCATAAGACATCACTAACTCCACATTATGATCACTTGATTTTGGCTTATCATTCACAATCACATTAAATTCCTATTTTCCAACTCCATGCATCTGTTTTTACATGGAACATGCTCATGATTGTTTAGTGATGGGACATGTGACTGACCATCCATGTGTATTTTATTGGAAGCCATAATAAAAAAAATGAAATTTGAAACAAGACTTGTATTGATGACCAAGATGGAAGATTGTTTTAAACGTATGATGCATAAAAAGGAGGGCCTAAAAGTATTAGAACTCTTTTAAAGGCAAACGGGAAATTTAACGGGGTTAACATGACTGAGTATTAAGGTGCCTCTTAGGAACTTGTAAAACTACATGGTTTACGCGACCAAAATTTGATTCCCTATCTGATACAATTGGCCATCGGATCTATGGTTGCAACAATCAAAACCCATGAAAACCTAAGAAGGGAGGATTTTGGGAAAGAAATCCATAAGGAATTCTACCTAGAAGATTCTAGTCCGCATAGTAGACAAGGGTTCATGAAGTGGATTAGCACACCCAAACTGCAAACAACCATTATGCAACGACATAGTGAGTTTATGAAATCCTTGGCTCAACTAATAGAGAAAGACATAAGTACTCTCACACGTGATAGCATGATCTATTTCCTCAAAAGTTTGAGTTTGGATGTGAAAGTACAAGCTCAGCAAGACTTGAAGAGTCAGGAAAGGGATATGGGCTCACTGATGACTAGGCTATAGTGAGGAAGGTAATTGAAGCAGGCACTCATATGAAGTAAAGACAAATCAAGCTTTATGAGCCATCACCTAGTTCCCCACCTAGTATGCCGCACTTGGGCAAAAGATGACCATATAGCATCCTCATCTCGTATACCTAGTGAACATCAATTTGAGATTCTCCTCAAAAAAATTCAACCCATGATGCAAATGCAAACGAATATGTCCAAAGAACTAACATCACTCCAAAACATAGTATATGCTCTAAGCACTCAGGATAGTACGTTTTGATCTCAAACTTAGCTCAAACATCCTCTCACATTGAAACTACTCAGCCACAACCTCCTCAACCTACTGTGCAAAGAACCTTCAACCCTTATGAGCATTGTAGCCCCAATCCTAGATGCATCTGGTGTGATGCCATTGATCATGTCACATATTCATGTGAGGCATTAAAGGAATCTAAAGAGCAAATTCTTGTGATTGAGATACATAAAATCTTAAGTAATTTTATAACATATTTAGCTTTACATGTCCATCAGGGGAAAAGGGGTAATGAAAAAGCTCTATGATAACCTTTTGAGCTCTAACCTAGGCACCTTTGTAGTAAAATTATAGAGGATCGCCAATTTTGATCACAATTTTGATCAATCTATTAAGAAGCAACATTATTCCATAAAATCCTTAGTCAAGGCAAGAGATGCAATCATGCAAAAACTGCTCGGGATTCACTTTTTGACCAATCCTCCATTTATTTTCATATTGATAACATAGAGGAGATAAGCAAACACGATGAGAAACAAGAGCAAAATGAGTCAGGAGGAAGATTTACAAGGAAATTCAAATAAGGGATGAACATAGGAATGTCCATTTTTAACAAGGACAAGGGTCATATCAAACTAACAAAAAAGAAGGGAAATAAAAGAAGGGAAAAACGAATGGTGAGTGAACAATATCGAACAAAACAGATTGATGAAACTACACTGTATATGAATGTTGAGAGACCCAATGAAACTGAAACTGATGAAAAAAGAAAGAAACCAAAAAGAATTCCTAAAGCAATTTTAAGCTCAAAAACAGAACAAAAAATTGATTCTAGGAGATATTGTATGAGATCTTGTTAAAAAAACCATAAAGTAGAACAAGAAATTGATTCTAAGGAAATTCTATATGAAATCTTATAGTTGATGAGTCTGATGAAGAAGGTTAATATGAGGCTTCTAATACTAAAAGATTTTCCTAGGATCAAACATGCTTGATGGCAAAAATAAAAAAATTGAAAGCCATTTTAGGAAAAGTCTATAGGATAGGGGAAGATATAAAATGAAAATCAAATTAGGTGATATATAGAATTCATTTTAGCTCTAGCACTTGTTGATTCAGGGTCAAAGATTAATATAATTTCAAACAAACGTTATGATAAATTCAAATGGACAATTGACAAATTCCATGGATGGATAATCTGAACAAGTCATAACGGTTATAGTTCATTACTAGGAGCATGTGCAAATATGTCTCTCATGATAAAACCAAGAGAAAAATTAGGATCATTGGTTCCATGACGTTTGATGAAGTTCCAGATTCCTTTGTGAAGAAAGATTCTAAGAAAGGAAAACATGTCGCAAAGATCCCTTCCAAGAGCCAACTCAAGGGTAAGCTCTTATTGCAGGAATCATCTACGTTGAGGGTGATAGAGGAGTAAAACAAAAAGAAAACATGTAAAATACCACCTTTCTGGATGATTTAAGCCTTAATAAATTATTGTCATTTTGCTCACATCAATAGGCTCCCTAACCCTTTAAGAGTGCTCGTTATTGGTCAGTGCCTTCATGATAAGAATGAGAGCCTATACTTTGTTGATATATTTAGGTAGTGATGTGTGTGAACACACTAGGACCGCCGGGGCACTTTTTCCCTCTTTAGGAGGTTTTTTCCCCCGGCTTGTATATACCCCTATTGCCCTAATGGGCTACTTATCTTTGTACATTCTCTAGTAATACATTCAGTATTATGTGTTTGTACTCCAAACTTCTTCTTCTTCCTTGTGTTGTTCGCGTGCTTTCGCAGACGTCTAACTCCAACAATTGGAATCAGAGCACGTCGTCGCTTCATCTAGGGCGCCATCGACACTCCTCCGTTTGCAGTCTCAGAATCGCACAAATTTTGGTGAGCATACTCAGCGTGTTTTTGAGATCAAAATTGCTTCGCTTTGGGGTGCCGAAATCGCGATCTGAGCTCGTTTCGGCCTTCGAACGCACTATCGCAGCGCTTGTGCAGGCTATTTCATCTTTTTGTGCCAAAGGTATATACCAGTTTTTGTTCGCCAGTTTAAGCGTCTTGAAGTCTACTACAGGTCTAGCAGAACTCGTCTGGGCAGTTCTATTCAACTTTTTGAGATACAGTCAATTTTCTGCATCAAGGTATTTTAGTCACTCACCATGGCTGAAAGCAATGATGTATTCCGTATGTTGGCTGTTGAGGATAAGTTGGATGGTACCAACTACCCATTATGGGCTTATATGATGCGACATGTTTTGGTTGCAAAAGGATTGTGGAACATTGTGCAAGGTGTTGAAAGATGTCCTGTTACACCTGTAACGACAGGTACTACAAATATAGGTGCTGGAGCTGATGAAGATGGTGTTGAAGATGATATTCCGCAGATTCCTGTTCGTGTTGCTGTTTCTGTTGCACCTACTGTAGAGCAGATTCGTTGGGATGGCAGAGATGCCCAGGCACATGCATTGATAGCTTTGTCTATCAAACGTGCCATTATTCCTCATATTCGCTCTTGCACAACAACTAGGGATGCTTGGGATACACTTACCACATTGTACCAAGCTAGGAATGAGGCTCGTGTTGCTTACCTCCGAAAACATTTGGAGAGTGAGTATATTAATGAAGGTGATTCTATGGACAATTTCCTAATGAAGATCAAAGATTTGAAGGAGCAGTTGATTTCTGTTGATGAGGTTATACCAGATAGCTCGCTTGTGCAGACCGTTCTGAATGGTCTTCCTGATTCATATCAGAGTTTTGCTTCTACTCTTCGGTTGATGATGAAAGGCAATCCGAATGCCTTATCATTTGAGGAGTTAGTTTCTATTTTGTTGCAGGAAGATCAGTCCAAGTAGAACAGGTCCATTATGCGAATTGCAGATCAAGCTTTCCTGGCTAGTCAGAAGGGCAAAGGAAAATGGAGCTCTTCTACTAGTAAGCAGAAATCTGCAAATGCTGCACATTCGAAGAACTAGGATAAAGATGAGAAGAAATCAGAAAAGCAGAAATTGTTTTGCAAGTACTGTAAAGGAAATGATCATATCATAAAGAAGTGTCCAAAATTGGCTGCAAAAGAGGCAAAGAAGAAAAAGGCTCGAATGGTTGTTGCAGAGGCCTCTACTCCAAAAACAGAGTCTGCAAATCTTGTGCAGGAAGAAGAATGGGCGTTTACTACTGTCTGCAGTTTTGACCCATCTTCTCATGATCAGTGCATGTCTGTAGTAGACTCAGATGTTTGGTTCTTTGACAGTGGGGCGACCAAACATATTACCTCGCAGCGCAGTTTCTTCTCTTCACTCGAGCCTGCCCTTACACGGAATACTGTTACATGCGCCAACAACTCCTCTTATCCTAATATGGGAGTTGGTAAGATCATTTTGACTACTGCTGATGGTAGTTATTTCACTTTGTCAGATGCTTTATTTATGCCAGGGATCAAAAAGAACCTATTATCAGTTTCTGCATTAGCCAAGATTGGCTTGGTTGTGAAATTTGTTGATGACATGTGTACAGTTCATGATCTCTCAAATGGCGATGTGATTATTCCTTCTGGCATTTTATGTCGTGGGCTGTATAAGCTCATAGACTATGAAAGATCTATGAATGATTCGGCATGTGGAGTTCATGATTCTCAGGCTATGTCAGATGCAAAGCTTTGGCATGCACGCTTTGGTCATCTGAATTTTGCTAGTTTGCTATGCCTCCAGAAATCAGAAATGGTGTCCTCTTTGCCCAAACTTGAGGCACCTGGAAAACATGTTTGTGAGGGCTGTATTTTGGGCAAAATGCAGTGTTCATCCTTTCCAAAAGATGGTTCAGTTCAGGCTACGCAGAAATTGCAGCTTGTACATAGTGATGTCTGTGGTCCTATGCAGACACCCTCTTTTGGAAATTACCTTTACTTCGTGACTTTCATTGATGATTTTTCCAGGCATGCATGGGTATATCCACTCAAAGCAAAGTCCGAAGTGTTCATGTGCTTTAAAGAGTTTTTGGTTTTGGTTGAAAGCCTATCAGCATGTAAAATGGGCACCCTCCGTTCTGATCGAGGGGGGGAATGTATGTCTTCTAATTTTAATGCATTTCTCGCTGAACGTGGGATAAAACACCAGTGTACAGTGCCATATACACCTCAACAGAATGGAGTTGCTGAACGGAAGAACAAGTCACTCATGGAGATGGCAAGGTGTATGGTCAAGAGTCAGGCTTTACCACATAGTTTCTGGCTTCAGGCTGTCATGTGTGCAGCATATGTACTTAACAGGTGTCCCACTAAAGCGCTGGATTCTATCACTCCACATGAGGCTTGGCATGACCGCAAGCCATTTGTTGCTCATCTACGTGTTTTTGATTGTTTGGCATATGCATTAGTGCCTGAACAACATCGTAGAAAATTGGATGATAAGGCATTAAAATGTATTTTTGTTGGGTATAGTTCTGAAAGTAAAGGCTATCGTCTGTATCGTCCACAGACTAAACGTATTCTGGTTAGCCGTGATGTTGTCCTTGTGGAAGATGCTATTCAGCCATTGCTTTCACGTACTAAGGAGACATCTGTTAGCTCCAAAGACATGTATGATACCTTGATGCCACTTTTTACAGGTGGACAGTCTAATGCTGTTCCTAATGAGGCACTTTCTCAGCCTTTGTAGGTTTCATATGATGATGCAGATCATTCTATTTCTGATGCAGATTTACATGATGCACTTGTTGATGAGAGAGCTAATATTGAATAGGAAAAAACTATGCCAAAATGGCTGGTGCAGAATTTGTGTGACAGCAAATTAGATGCACCTTTGTCATATCGTACTCATTCAGGCTCTCATAGTGCCTCCTTTGCATCAGATTGCTATGCTATGGCTGCGTCTAGTCTCTGTGATGAGAATGAGCCTGTTTCTTTTGATCAAGCACAGAATTCAGAAAATTGGATGGCTGCTATGCAATCTGAATATGATGCTATGATGAAGAATGGTACTTGGTCTTTATGTGACTTACCTCCTGGCAAGAAGGCCATTGGCACTAAGTAGGTATACAAGCTGAGGCGTAAACCGGATGGTACAGTTGACAGGTATAAGGCTAGGCTTGTTGCAAAGGGTTATGCACAGGAAAGAGGCATTGATTTTGATGAGACCTTTGCAACCACATGTCGTATGACTACTGTTCGGAGCATCTGTGCACTTGCAGCCCATCATGGTTGGAATGTACATCAGTTGGACATTAAAACTGCATTTTTGAATGGTGATTGGCATGAGGAAGTGTACGTTTTTCAGCCCTGTGGCTTTGTGCAGAAAGGGCATGAAAACCGGGTTTGCAGGTTAAAGAAGGCATTATATGGTTTAAAGCAAGCACCACGTGCTTGGTATGAGCAGATACATGCCTATCTGATTGCACATGGTTTTGAGAACAGTCCAACTGAAAGCACCTTATATGTTAAGCGTGCTAATGATGTGCTTCTGATCATTGTTGTCTATGTTGATGACATTCTGCTCACTGGTCCTATTGAGACACATATTGCTGATTTCAAGGCTGATTTGCATGCCTCATTTGAGATGTCTGATCTGGGGCATTTGCATCACTATTTGGGCATTCACTTTATGCAAGTTGATGGTGGAATGGCTTTGTGTCAAACGCAATATATTGACACTATTGCAGCGTTTTGTCCTTGAAGACTGTAAGCCTATTGCCACTCCTATGGAGACAGGTTTACGATTGAGTCTTCATGATGTTGGAGATGCATTTGATGCTGTTCTCTATCAGCAGGCTGTTGGATGCTTGATTTACTTATGCATTACTCGGCCAGATATTCAGTTTGCCGTCTCAGAGATAAGCACGTTTATGCATTGCCTAGGAGTCACGCATTAGAAGGCGGTTAAGCACATCTTTCGCTACTTGAGTGGTACTCGGCTACTTGGGTTGTTTTATCCCAAGGGGGGATCACTACCGCTAGATTTGCATGCTTTTTATGACTCAGATTGGGCTGGTTGCTATGACACTCGTGTGTCTACCAGTGGCTTTTGCTTCATGCTTGGTAGCTCATGTATATCTTGGTTGAGCAAGAAGCAGCCTCCTATGGGCACTTCCAATTGTGAGGCTGCGTATATGGCAGCTTTCACAGCGACTGTTGAGTGTGTGTGGCTTAGACGCCTTATGGCTGATTTGGGTGTTGGCCAGTCTTCTGCCACCACCATCTTCACTGACAGTCAGAGCGAGTTGGCAGTTGTGAGGAACCCTGTGTTCCATGCTCGCACTAAGCACATTGAGGTGCATTATCACTATGTCAGGGAGAGGTTCTCTACTGGGGAGATCAGCTTGGCATATGTGCCCACGCAGGAGAACATAGCAGACCTTTTCACGAAGGCTCTGCCTAGGGAGAAGTTTGAAGCTTTCTGCAAAGCTTTGGGCTTACTTCCTTTTGTGAAGTTATTTCCACATAGCTTGGCACTTCCTTATACATGAGTGCCAGCTCCTTGTTCACCGCATCACTCCTAGGGGGGATTTGTTGATATATTTAGGTAGTGATGTGTGTGAACACACTAGGACCGCCGGGGAACTTTTCTCCCTCTTTAGGAGGTTTTTTTCCCCCGGCTTGTATATACGCCTATTGCCCTAATGGGCTACTTATCTTTGTACATTCTCTAGTAATACATTCTGTATTGTGTGTTTGTACTCCAAGCTTCTTCTTCTTCCCTGTGTTGTTCGCGTGCTTCCGCAGATGTCTAACTCCAACATACTTCTATATCTATAATATATCAAAACTAATGATCAAGGCCTTCATAAGACACTTCAAATGATATTTTTGTGACATATTTGATTTTCCACCCTCTACTTTAGAGAGAGCAATGGTTCTCCTATTAGCTTCAAATCAGTCTAGCACTCTTTCTTAGTGGAGAATTTAGGAGACTAACACCATCCATGAATTGAATGTTTATTTAAGGATTCTCCTTAGTTCACCATGATTTCTATGGTTGCACTCAATCTCAACACAAAAAGACTCAAACTTGTTATTCCTTGAACTCTCTATCATCACAAGTCATGCTTTGGAGCGAATTTTATGTGATGGAAACTACATATAATAGATGGAAGCAAAGATGGCTGGTTAACAATGGTGTGGAGAATGATGCATGGGAGCATTTCTAGCTCAACCATGACCTAGTGGAGTTCAAACATGTTTCTTGCTTCTCTTCGTGGAATCTCCAGTTCTTTGCTAATTTGCATAAAGATAGACATGAGATAAGCTATGTAATATAGAGCAGTATTGCTAAATTGGATCCTCCATCTATTCCTAAACGCATGGACTTAGTTGGGTTAGGTTGCTATTTTATTCTCTTATCTATTGATATATTTGGATAATGATGTGTATGAATAGACTTAGGACTCCCATGACACGTCTTTACCTCTTTAGGAGGCCTTTCTCCCTTGGCTTGTATATATGCCCATTAACCTAATGGGTGACTTGTGTTTGTACATTTACTTGTTAGTTCATTCAATAGCATGTTGTGATTGAAGCTTCTTCTTCTTCTTCTTCTTCTTCTTCTTCTTCTTCTTCTTCTTCTTCTTCTTCTTCTTCTTCTTCTTCTTCTTCTTCTTCCTTTCTATTTGTGTGCTTCTATTGACCTCAAAATCCAGCCATTGGTATCAGAGAAGGTCTCTACTTCATCTAGGATGTCCTCAAACACCGCTTCAATAAGAATTTCATTTTGATTGTGGAATGCACTATCACAAAAATTGTGTTCATAAATTTTTCCTTTGTTCCAAACATATATACAGGTTTTTGGTGACCATTACAAGATCCTCAAAGTCATGTAGAGCTATGGAAGATCTCAATAGAATGTTTCTATTGAAATTTCTAAGATATACTCATCTTTCTATTCATAGTTTTGAGATATCGTCATCTTTCTTGCATCACAATACTTAGTCACTAGCCGTGGCTAAATGCAATGATGTATTTTGTATATTTCCTATTGAGGATAATTTGGATGGTACTAACTAGCCATTGTGAGAATATATGATGCATCATGTATTTATTGTGCGGGGTATTGAAAAACATCCTACTATAGTTGCAAATATAGCTATTGAAGATGATTGAAATGGCATTGAAGATGAGAATCTTCAAATTCTTGTTTCTATTTTTGTGCCTACTATACACACTATTGAGAAATGTTTTTTGGATGGCAATGATTTTGGGCACATGCATTGATATTTTTCTCTATTAAAAGTGCCATTCTCCCTTACATTTCTCTTGCAAAACATAAAGGATCGTTGGAAATACACTTACAACTTTATACTTGGCAAGAAATAATGCTCATGTTGGTTGCTTCAAAAAATAGTTGTCGAGTAAGAAAATGAAAAACATGATATTCTATGGACAATTTCTTTATAAACATCAAATATTTGAAGGAGAATTTGATTTCTCCTGATGAAATCTTACGTGGTAGTTCACTTGTGCAAACTATTCTTATTGGTCTTCTTGATTCACATCAAAGTTTTGCTTCTACTCTTCGGATGATAATGAAAACAAATCCAAATTTCTTAACATTTCACGATCTAGTCTTTGTTGTACTGCAGGAAGAGTAGTTGAGACAAGAAAATTCAATTATGCATGTTGCAAACCAAAAACTTTTAGCTTGTTAGAAGGGAAAAGAAAAATGGAGCTCATCTACTAGTAAGAAGAAATTGGCAATGCTACATAGTTGAAGAATGAATAAAGATAACAAGAAACCAGAAAAGAAGAAACACTTTTCCAAATACTAGGGAAATGATTATCTCTTAAAGAGTTGTCCAAAAAAGGCTACAAAATAGGCAAAGAATAGAGCTATAATATTTGTTGCAGAGGCCTCTTTAATTAAAACAAAGTCTACTAATCTTGTTCAGAATAAAGAATGTGCATTTACTATTGTATGCAGCTATCAACCATATTCTCATGTGCAGTGTATGCTTAGAGTAGAATTGGATGTTCCATACTTCCATAGTGCAGCAATAAAACATATTACATCAAAAAATAATTTATTTAGGTTACTTAAGCCTACCACTATAATGAATCCTATCACATGTGCTAACAACTCCTCTTACCTTGTGTTGGGGATCGAAAAGATCTTTTTTTTTTAATAATATTGGTGATATGTCTTTCACATTTTTAGATGCTTTGTATGTAGTAGTGATCAAGAGAAAATTGTTGTCATTTTTAGCATTAGCAAAGATTGGCCTAGTACTCCAACTTGTTGATGACATATGTCATCATCTCTCGAATGGTGATATTATTGCTTGTGGTATTTCATATCATGGGTTGTATAAGCTCATAGACTATGAAAAATATGTGAATGATTCAGCATGTGCACTTCAATTTTCTGAGGCTATTTCACATGTAGAGCTTTGGCATGTAGAATTTGGTCATCTAAAGTTTTCTAGTTTGCTACACCTCTCAAAATCACAGATGGTGTCCTCTTTTCCCAAACTTAGGGCACCTTGTAAAACATTTTTGTGCAGGGTTTATTTTGGGAAAGATCAAACGTTTTTCCTTCCTAGAATATTGTTGTGTTTGGGCTACTCATAAATTGCACCTTGTTCATAGTGATATATGTGTTCGTTTGCTGACACCTTCTTTTGGCTTTATGATTCCTCAACGCATTCATGGGCTTATGCATTGAAAGAAAGGTGCAATTTCTTTATGTGATTTAAATAGTTTCTAGTTTTCGTTGAAATTCTATGAGCATGTAAATTGGGCACCTTCTATTCAGATTGAGTGAAGCAATACATGTATTCTCATTTTAATGCATTTCTCATTGAGGGTGGGATAAAACATCAGTGTATAGCTCAATATACAACACAACAAAATGGATTTACTTAAAGAGAGAACAAGGCTCTTATGGAGATGGGGAGGTGTATCATCAAAAATCAAGCTTTACCTCATAGCTTCTTACTTGAGATTGTTATGTACTTAACACATACCCCACAAAAGTGTTGCAATCTATCACTCCGTTGTCGTAGATATTTTATATAGACTCGAGTTTTAGACAAAACCCATCAAAAGGTGCACTTCAAATCAAGATCAACTTTGAACATCAATATTGAAGAATCCAAGTGAGTTAGTATTATACAAGTTGACCCATCCATTTGATTATCTCCAATCCTCCAAATAGAATTGATTGAGATTGTTAATTTTAAGAAGAGTGAAAAATGTACAAAAACTACACTGTATATATTTTCACCCATATATATTGTACAAAATAGCCTATACATTTTCACCCATGTGAACCCAAAAACTACACTGTAAAACCACTAATTGAAATCTAAGAGTAACAAAGCATTAAAATAATAAAAAACAATATAAAAACAAAACAAAAGCATCAATGTAAATCGCAAAACAAAACAAGAGAGGAGCATGGAAGACACAATTCATGGTGTGCCAAAGATGCATTAGCAAGGTCATATCTACTTAACTCTATCTCTGACTTCCTTCCTCCACACATTAGGAGCTGTATGACATCCCAAGAGACTTGGGATACATTGTCTTCATATTTTTCTTCCAACACAAGGGCTAGGAAGAACCAATTGTGGATTGAGTTCACTACTCAAAGAAAGCAACCCGAGCAAAGCATTTCAAAGTATGTGACTAAAGTTATGGATGTGGCTGACCAATTGGCAAGCATAGGAGATGAGATTGAAGAGGAGGAGATAGTGAGGCAAGTAATGAATGGCATCAATGCAATGAAAAATGGAGACATGGAGGAGTTGAGGTTAACAAGACAAAGAAGGCTCTATGCTTGAAGAATCTAGCGCTACTTAGAAGCTATCTTTATCTACTTAGAAGGAGGAGATGGTTCTACAATAACTTGGTGATTTCTCTACATATCTACGATGACGAGGAAGGTTCTACACACATGATTGATGATGATCTTGAAGATTGATGGACATTACAAATCAACATTATCAACCAACTTAAGGATCAATAATGAATTGGTAGCTTGTACCTTTTTTCATTATTTTCAATTCGAATTGTATGAACACTTATTATGAATCAAGCTTTCTCTTCTTTCATTTGCTTTCCTGCCTAAACAACAATGCATGAGATTGTATGATAAAGTAGCGACATGTATTTTTGTTGAGTATATCTGTGAAAGCAAAGGCTATCCTTTGTATAATCCACACACTAAATGCATTTTGGTCAGCCATGATTTTGTTTTTTGTGAGATGAAACATAGCCATTACTTTCATGTACCAATGAGTCTGTAGTTAGCTCCAAAGATGTGTATGTCACCTTGCTATCTCTTTTTACAACATTATAGTCAAGTGCGAGTCCAAAGGATACGCTTTCTTAGCCTATACAAGTTTCACATGATAATGTAGAGAACTCCATTTCTAATGTAGATCTACATCATGCTCTTCTTGATGACAAGGTTGATATATAAGAGCCTAAACTATGTGTAAATGGGTGCTGTATACATTAAGAGATAGAAAAATACATGCACCTATCTCTTATGACACATGTTCGAGCACTAATAGTGCTTCTTTTACATCAGATTGATATGCAATGGTTGCCTCTAGACTTTGCAACGAGATTGAACCTATTTCCTCTGATGAGGCATGAAAATAAAAAAAATGAAAAGTTGTTATGAAATCACATTATGATGCTATTAAGAATAATGGTACTTGGTATTTATGTGTTTTAACTCCAAGAAAAAAGACCATTGGCACTAAATGGGTATAGAGCCAAAAAGGTAAATGTGATGGATAAGTTGAAAGATATAAGATGAGGCTTGTTGCAAAATGTTATGCTCAAGAGAGAGGCATTGATATTGATGCAAAATTTTCTCCGACGTGGTGAATGACCTCTATTCGGTTCTTTTGTGCACTTTCAGCTCAAGATGGTTGGAATGTACATGAGTCAGACATTAAGAAAGTGCATTTTTGAATGATGACTTGCATGAATATTTGCCTCTCATTTTCATGCACAAAGGGAACAAAAATAATGTGTGTAGGATGAGCAAGGCATTATATGCTTTGAATCAAGCACCATGTGCTTCATATGAAAAAATGCATGCCCAACTCATTGCAAATGGTTTTGAGAATAGTCCAACTTAGAGAACCTCATATGTTAAGGCAGCAAATGATGTATTGTGATCTTGTTGTACACATTGATCACATATATCCCACTCATAATGAGGAAGCACATTGCTAATTTTAAGCTTGATATGCATGGCTCTATTGATGTCGAATTTGGGACACGTGCGTCATTATTTTGAGCATTCAATTTATGCAAGTTGATGGGGAAAAATCGTTTGTCAAAAAAACATAATGACACATTATTGCATCGTTTTGGCCTTCAAGAGTGCAAAGCTACCACCATTCCTACGAAAAAAGGTTTATGGTTGAGTCGTCATGATGTAGGAGGCCAATTTGATGTTGTTCTCTATTAGCTGGTTGTTGGATTCTTGATCTACCTATGCCAAGGTATCAAGCATTGGAAAATGGTTAAATGCATATTTTTCTATCTAGGCGGTACTCAACTACGAGGATTGAAAGTAGAGGTAGGAGGGCCCAAAGTAAAACCAATATTGATGAAGCCAAGAGAGTGGCAAAAACTAGATGTGATAAATGTTGTTGGTCTTGTAAGAGATCTAGGAAATTGTTTCATCAATTACAAGACCATGCTGCTTATGAACAACAAAAACTAAAAAAAAATCCATAGCTTGCAAAAATATCATGCCCTTTAATTGTGGTCCAAGAACTGCTTATAATTGTTGGATAATTGCCCAACTCGTAAATTTGGAATACTTACACGTGTGTCTCATTTTTGGTGAAGTGTTGTGCATAAATCGAATGTATATGAGAGCATTCATTTTTACCCTTGTATGAATTACTTTTTTCGAATTCTTTTTTAATGATCCCAAAACTTCAAACCAACAAGAGAGTGTTTTCTTTTTTGGTGGGGGGTCATCAGAGCTATGAACCATATTCTTACGTGTAGTGTATGTCTACAATAGACTCAGTTGTTTGATACTTTGATAGTTGGGCTACCAAACATATTGCCTTGCAACGTAGATTCTCTAGTTTACTTGAGCCTACCCCTATGGTGAATCCTATAGCATGTACTAACAACTCCTCTTATCCTATAAGGGGAGTTGGAAAGATCATTTTTTTATACTATTTATGATAGGTATCAAGTCCTTCACATTTCTGATGCTTTGTATGTAGTAGGGATCAAGAAAACTTTGTTGTCAATTTTAGAATTAGCCAGGATTGCTTAATTATCCAATTTGTTGATGACAGATGTATAGCTCGTGATCCCTCAATTCATGATATTATTGCTTATGGTATTTTATACTATGGGTTGTATAAGCTCATAGTCTATGGAAAATATGTGAACGATTCAACATGTGCACTTGAAGATTCCCAGGTTATTTCACATGTAGAGCTTTGGCATATAGACTTTGGTCATATGATTTTGCTACTTTTCTACATCTCTCGAAATCTGAAATGGTGTTCTTTGTGCCCAAACGTAAGGAACCCTGTCAACATGTCTGTGAAGAATGTATCTTGGGGGACATAAAAAAATTGTCCTTCTTGAAAGATGGTTGTGAGCTACTCATAAAATGCACCTTATTACTAGTGATATCTGTGGTCCTATGCACACACCTTTTGGGAACTATATTTAGTTTGTGACTTTATTGAAGATTCTCCTAGTCATTCATGAGTTTATCCACTGAAAGAAAATTTGAAAGCGTTGATGTGCTTAAAATAGTTTTTATTTTTGGCTGAGAATCTGTGAGCATTTCAAGTGGGCACACTCCATTTGGATCGAGTGAGGGAGTACATGTCTTCTTATTTTCGTGCATTTCTTGTTAAGGGTGGGATAAAACATCAAATGTATAGCTCCACATACAATGCGAGACAAAACGACTTTATTTGGTTCCCGATCCAGAGCATTCAAAAATGTGGAGCCTTGGAATCTCTTGAGTGCCAAGAGACTCTGGAATAAGGGATTCAAACAATGGAAGCACCTCTCGAAATAGGACACGGATAGATGGGTGGACTTTGAGGACCTTGACCCTACTATTGTGGTCACATACGAGGAATAAAATGTTTTACTGAGTAGACGCCAGGCTTGGGACCGATCTAAAATCCGACTACTTATGGAACAGGACTCTCCAAACCCTATGGGCCTTAAATGGTATAATGGTAGTCACCTCTCCAAGCTTCCATGTGTTGAAGCCTACAATGACATTCACATCAGTCTCAACAAGAAATGGTGTCTCAACTGGATGCGACTTTGATGGGATATGAAATTTATGTCTATCTCGCACCCTCTCATTGAAAACAAAAAGTCGGTTCTCTTATAGCAAATCCTACACCGTGGAATATGGACCAATGCAAACGCTAACAAGATCTGTGGGGTTTTGCCCTGGTGCAAGCGATGTTGCCATGGCAAAGAGGATGGTGGTCACCTATTCTTTGCTTGCCCTAAATCCCTTCAGTTATGGAGGGTCCTTGGTCATTCTTTGGGACTCCAAGAACAAATCAATTGGAAGCAAGCCCTCATTGGTGAAGCGATCGGTTGCTCTGCGGAGTTGTGGAATGTGACTAGGGGAGAGATCCTTTGGAAGATTTGGCAAGAAAGATGTGGTCAAAACTTTGGCAATACCCCCAAGGAGTGGTCGATGGAGAAGTCCCTTTCCTTCTCGGTAGAAGAATTGCTAATTGTAAGAACCCCCCCTCCCTTCAGACATCACAAAGAGCTACAATATGTGAACAATAAGCTTAAGACCAAGTGGGCTCCACATGATGGGGATGCGAGGTTTATCGACTTCCTCTATAACTCGATGTAAGCCTTGCAAGGCCCCACATGAGGGTGATGAGTGGGAGATTAACCTTTTTCTTGTAAAGCCATCTACACTCTGTAAAAGCTTCCCCCGCTCTTTGGGATTCGAGGGATCTCGTGGACACTAGTCCCCTTCTTTTGTATTTTTGCTTTATTTAATTCAAGTCTGGGAGAGTAGGCTAAGGCCAAACTTCCTTTATTTAAGAAAAAATAAAAAATGAATTTACCGAAAGAGAGAACACAAATTTCATGGAGATTGTGAGGTGTATCATCAAAAGTTAGACTTTACCACATAGGTTCTTGCTTGAGGTTGTTATGTATGTAAAAGAAAAATTACATTGAAGGGATTAATCTATCGACTATGGAGTAACCCTTATATTGTTGCAATGATTGTCCCAAATTATGGGTAGAGGAAAATTACTTTGTTAATATAGATAATTAATGTCGATTCGTAGGATCTTAAGGGTATGCTTCGTGATCCACAAAGTTACTAGTATGTCTATCATCAATGAGAAAGTTTGAGTTGTATTCGTCATCCAACAAATTAAAATTATGAACTAATGCATGAAATCTTTACAGAATCTTTTGATTATTCTTCGTATAATATTTTTGTGATACGGTTTGGTGTTGTAATATCTTATGAATAGAGGACGGCTCAATTTTTCTTTGGATCCAGATGAAGTAGTGAGAGCCTCGCGAAATGTATAGATTGTGAGGATGTAAAGAAGGCTCTCGCTAAATGTGGAGGAGGCTCTCGCTAAATGTAAAGAAGGCTCTCTCATGTAGGTCCTAATTATTCATGGCTTCATCATCAATATAATATCTGGGGTATCCCGCAAGATA
Organism: Ceratopteris richardii; assembly: GCA_020310875.1. Taxonomy (NCBI): domain Eukaryota; kingdom Viridiplantae; phylum Streptophyta; class Polypodiopsida; order Polypodiales; family Pteridaceae; genus Ceratopteris; species Ceratopteris richardii. Next base: position 2,257,217 of record CM035442.1, read on the forward strand.
AGGACATCACTGATTTGGGCTTCTTCCCAGCTGCATACTTAAGGGTTTGAAAATCGAATGAAAGTATAATTTAAAGGATAGACTTGCATCATGACGGGCTGGAAATGTCTCTTCGAGTGGGAGGCCACTTGAGGGTTTGAAGAATTGACTCCTTTATTCAATCTATTTTGTGTAATTAAATAAACGTGGAGAGCACTCTTTGGATTACAAAAAAGAAATAAAAGATAGGAACTTCCCTCTCTGCGACGGCCGAACTTCCTGTTGATATTTAAAGGCTCTCTTATTATCTTGTCTTTCATACGTACATATTTCAAGGCTTCTTCCATCAAATATAACATGCGCGAATCCCATAATTCAATGAAAGTTTAATACAAAGAAAAGGTTTGCCTCATGATGGGCTGGCGATGTCTCTAAGAGGCTACTTCCCTTATTTTTTGAGGAGTTGAAGATTGGAATTCCTTTATTGAATCAATTTTTTGTGACTCACGCCTGTAAAACTCGAATCACGCCTTACTTTTAAATATCATTGCATTTGTAGACTCTTTTTCTTGTCTTCTATAGATATTATTTCTGGGATGCTAGTTTGTGTCTATTCTCGGCGCTGTGCTTAGGCAGCGTTGGTTGGCCGGTCATGCACGTTTGGTGCTTCTTTTTTTTTTTTGAAAAAAGGAAGTTCGACCTATTCTCTCGAATTTTAATTAAAATAAAGAAGAGAAGTTACACGTGAATGGGACTAGTGCCCATGGGACCCTCGAATCCCACAAAGAAGGAGACAAGTTCGGTAAGCTAGAGGGCATTACAAATGAGGTATACAAAACTATCATCTCCCTTCTGTGTGACCCATTTGGGTTTCAGCTTGTTTTCTACGAGGAGATAAATATAGTGGTGCCTAAATGGTGGAGATCTCTTATCACGAGAGATTCTTTTACCTAGAAGAAACAAGGATTTCTCAATCGACCATTCCTTTGGGGTTTGGCCAAACTTGACAACACATCACTCCCTCCAAATCTTCCAAAGAGTAATGCCTCAGATGGCATTCCACAGCCTTGATGAGCAGCCAACCGCCTCACCCAACAGCGCATGTTGCCAATTGATTTGGTTCGAGAGTTGCAAAATCCGTGTCACATTATACCAGATAACATGGAACTTGGGGCAATTGAAGTAGGTGAACAAGATCTTCGATGCATCGATGGCACCGCTTGCGCCATGGAGGCACACCACAAATTTTGTTGGCCCTTGCATTGTACGAGATACCCTTATGCAAGATTTGCCACATGAGAACGGACTTCTTGATCTCAATAAGGGGGTGCCAAATAGACATGAACTTAAGATCCCATCGGAGTTTGGTCCAGAAAAGGCACCACACCTTGTTAAGAGTGTGATGACCATCTAAGTTTTCTTTGAAGTTGGAAATTCTGGATAGTTTCTTACCAATGCTCCATTTGAGGCCCTCTAGGCAAGGAAGATCTTGTCCGCAGAGAAGGCGTGAAGTTGATTGGTCCCATGCTAAACATCTATTTTGAAGAAGAGTCCATTCTTCGAGGGAACTCTATGTCTCAGATCTAAGTCTTCAAACCTGATCCACTAGCCGGTCTCTTGTTTCTAAAGCTGTTTCCACTATTTGAAACTCTTGTTCCATAATCTGTTAACTATTTGGAGGTTCGAAGGCTCCACCTCCCTTATGCCGCTGGTCGGGAACCAACTGCGAGCTTCGTTTGGTGAGCTTCGTTTGGTGAGCTTCGATAGGGGAGGTCCGCGTTTGGTGCTTCTTGCGGGTACCAACTACGAGCCTCGTTGGCGAGCTTCGATAGGGGAGGTCCTCGATAGGGCGTCGTGGATTTACTGATTTCTAGCTGGGAGACTCGCGATTGTCATGCTTGGTATCCCCATTTTCGAGGCACGATTTTTGGAGATCCTTGGTATCGATAAAGAGCGCAATCTTTTTTTTTTGTTTTTTTTTGAGCACAAACAGAAAGTATAATATTGATGCAGGAAAGAAAATACAAGACTAACTCCCACAGCTTTGCATGGGAGGAGAACACCTCAGAACAAGAGCTGGAGCTAAAGGCAAAGGGCCAAGGGAGCCCAAGCCAGCACACCTTACATCAAAAAGTTTCTAATATACCAGTTAAAGTAACTGATCATATTGTTTCTGTCCCTAGAGTGTATCTGAAGCAATTTGTTCTTCCAAGAACTAAAAGGGTACTTTTTGACAATATACAAGGGATTCTTATCTAGAAATTTCTCATTGAGGGGAATATTACTGCACATGTAGGCTATTCTTCTTATTCCAACAAGGCAGGAGAAAAGAAAGCTTTTTCCATTTCTGTCAAAAATCTTGTTGTTTCTGTTTTTCCAAACGAACCAGAGAATGTGAGCCCTCACCATCTGTCATAAGGCAATGTCCATCCTGTAAGTTTCTCCAATAAGCAACTCCTTAACTCCCAGAGAGTAGATTCCAGCAGTCTGACAATAGAATTGAATGATTTTCCAAAAGGCTATACTGTCTTTACATTTAAAGAACAAGTGTTCCAAGTCTTCAACCTTGCCACAAGCTTTGCACAATCCTGCATCAATATTATATTTTCTAGCTCTGCTTCCAGTCCAAACTCCTTTGTGTAATATCAACCACAGAAGACAGGAATGCTTGTTAGCCATAGGGTAAGCCCAGATGCTTTGAAACCTGTACCTCCATTGATGATAGTTCCAGGACAGGTCCCACTTTTTATTCAATCTCTCACATATGCTACGGATACTGGTGAAGGCAGACTTGTAACAAACATACATGTCCTGAGCCACCACATCCAAGGCAATAATTCTGTCCCACATGTATTCTGCCCTCATACTCATCAGCTGCAGCTTCCTTTCTTTGATAATCTGTTTACAGGCCACAGAAAGGTCATTAATATTCATAATTTGATTATCCTCAATCACTTGACCATTTCTCATCAGATCCTCCCATTTATTGAAACCATAATTTTTACATTTATGCCACCTTATAGGGAGGGAGACTTCCCTATAATTAGTAAACCATCCAACCCATAAAGAATCTTGTAATAAAAAGGAGTAATTCTTGGCAAACCATATGGGCAGTTTGTAACCTTCCTTGATAGACATCCAAGCCTTCCAGAAGTTACAAACCAACTGACTCCCTTTGGGAACGAAGGTGACAGGGGAAGCCACAATATCCCAAATAGAAAAGTTACACCAACTTTTATTGTTACTCAAGCAAAATAATTTGATATTTCTTTTAATCAGGCAGGCCCAAAAGTCTGAAGATGAAATAGCTCTCAGGATCCATTTTGCAGCCATTTGAGTAGCCATCCTAGAGGGGCAAAAAAGACCAAGGCCACCTTCAGATTTCTTCATACAGCAAGTCTTCCATGCTACTTTCGGAATTTTGGAGCTGCCCCATAAGAACCTTCTGGACAAAGCAATGATTTGAGCCAGCTGCTTCTTGGAAGGCTGCCAACAGGCAAGGAAATAAGTTAGACCAGGAAGAATATAATGCTTCAAAACAAAGACTCTTTGGGAAATGTTGGCCTGCATATCCATCCATTTAAAGATCTTTACTCTAAATTTATCCATGACCCAGTCCCATCTCTGCTGAAAAGTAATTTCAAATCCCATTGGGATACCCAATAATCTGAAAACAGTACCTTTTTTAATGATGTCACACCCTGCCATATGCACACAGTCAGGAACAAAATCATTAGAAGCAAAAAAACCAGTTTTGTGGTGATTGACAGCTGAACCACTTGCCAGACAAAAGGTATTAAGACAATTTAAAAAAGTGTTAGCAGACATAGGATCAGCTTCCATCACAAGATTAGTGTCATCAGCAAACATCTGTAAGCAAAGCTTGTCAGCAGCTTGAGGAATTTCTAGACCTTTAATAAGACCTTTATTAATACAATCTTTAACAAGCCAGCGAAGAGCATCACTAGTAATGGCAAACAGTAAGGGAGCTAAGGGACAACCTTGTCTAACAGATCTACAGAGCTTAAAAGGGGAAGACAGGTGACCATTCATGGCAACTTTGGAATGAGCATTGCCAAGCAACACACTTGTGTACTTAATAAAGTTTTTCCCAACTCCAATATCATGAAGAGATTGAAGAATAAAATCCCACTCAATCCTATCATAAGCCTTGTCAAAATCAATTTTGAAAAAGAAGGTGTCAATGTTATTGTCCTTAGCATAATCCATCCCTTCCCAAATAGTGATAATAGCATCAAGGATATATCTCCCTTTAATAAACCCTTTCTGCTCAGGAAGAATAATGGAGTCCATCAAAGGACTCAATCTTCTAGCAAGGGAGGAGGCATAAATTTTGTAAAGAGAAGTCAGACAAGAGATAGGTCTCCAGTTGTTAAGATCATCCTTAGATCCTCTTTTATGAACTAATTTAATAACTCCAGTATTAATGAAGGTAGAAAGAGACCCTCTACTTATGGCTTCTTGCCAGATCCAGAGAATAATGGGCACCAGAATTTCTTTAAACTCCTGAAAAAACTCATTAGGAATGCCATCATGACCAGGGGACTTACAGGGCTTCAACTTACTAATGGTTTCTCTAACCTCACCAGCAGAAAGGGGGAGATCAAGGAGGGAGACCAAGCCCTGAGGAACCAACTTCTTCCTACAAAGGGCAATGGCAGCTCTTGCACTCCAGATTTGCTCCCCTCTCTTGGGAGGCATAGAGAAAACATTGGTAAAGAAGGACACAGCCTCCTGTAAGTTATCCTTAATACTAGACGCAACATCACCATTGCTTTTCCTTAAGAGAGGAATGAAATCTTTAGCTTTTTTTTTTCTCATAATCTCATACATGTGTTTATTAGGTTTATCCACTTTCCCAGCCCAGAACTCTCTAGACGTGGCAAGGGCACCACAAGCCAGAAGGTAGTCTTCATACCTCACTTTTTCCTGAAGCTCCAGGATCTTCTGAATCTTAACATTACTACTTAAATTGGAACTTTCAATTCTGTCTATCTCTTTAATATGCATCATTCTTCTGTTATACCTGGTCTCCCTGGCTTTTTTCTTAAAAAAGGCAAGGGCAGTTTGAACATCTTTAATAGCAGCCTCCCAGGCCTTGAAAGGGGAACATCCCCGGAAGAAATGCTTTTTAAAAATATTTATGATTTCCACCTTAACCATAGGCACTTTAAACAAAGACATATCCACATGAGGCCACCCGGCTTTGTAAGACGGGTTATTGCTAGCCATTTTAACAACAATAGGAACATGATCCGAAATCTGAAGGGAGGGATCAGTGGTACAGCTACTGTTCCACAAAACCTGAAATCTGGAGGAGTTCATGTAGATTCTATCAAGTCTGGCCGAAAGCCTATTACTAGAACATCTGTTGTTCCAGGTATGACCAGTACTAGAAGAAATATCAACAAGGTTATGCAAGTTCACTAATCTTTGTCTTATCAGCGCGTTCTTTCTCATGCCAGATGTCGATGCTACTTGTGAGTGTGTGTGTGTGGGTTATATATATATATATATATATATATATATATATATATATATATATATATATATATATATATATATATATATATATATAGCCCCACACACACGTTATGCGTCACGCTAAATACTATAACGTTTCATAACTTGGAGAACCTTCCACTTCCTCTTCTAGATTTTGGAGCAACGGGAAGATCAGCGTTCTTCCAATATTTGATCCAGCGATCAGCGTTCTTCCAATATTTGATCCAGCGATCAGCGTTCTTCCAATAAGCTAAACAAACAGCTATCTGCTTTTAATATAACATGCACCAGAAGTATAATATAAAGGATCGATTTGCATCGATTTGCGCCACTTCCCATCTTTTTTAAAGTTGATGATTTTAATTTCTTTATTCAATCTTTTTTTTTTGTTAGTAAAGAAACGTAGAGAGCAGTCATTGGAGCTATTATCCTTGAATAAGAATTTCCTTTCAGAAACTGCATGCATCAGTTGTTTATCTTTATTTTATTTTCTTTCAAGAGGAGGTTCTGCATTCATTACTGAAAGAACAACTCTACAAGTGCAAGAGGAGGTTCTGCATTAATTAACTGAAAGAACAACTGTACAAGTGAACGGGCATACTGTCGATGGAACTCCTCTTATCTCACAAAGCAGCAAAGGTAGGAGGGTGCAAAGGAAAACCTATGTTGATGAAGCGAAGACAGTAGCAAATACAAGATCTGAGAAATCCTGTTGTTTTTGTAAGAGATATGGTAAATTGTTTCATCAGTTATTGGACGATGCTCCTTATGAACAGCAAAAACTAGAAAAGAAATCCATAGCATGAAAACATATCCTGCTCATTAATTGTGGTCCAAGACCTGCATATAATCGTTGGGTAACTGCCAAGCTGGTAAGTTGAGAATACCTTGTTTTTGGCGAAGTGTTCTGCACAAATGGAATGCATATGAGAGAATTCACTTTCACGGTTGTATAATTTATTTTTTCCGAATTCAGTTGTAATGATCCAAAAACTTCATCCCAACCACAGAGCGTTTTGTTTTCTAGTGCGTGCCATCGTAGCTGGCTGACAGAGCGCTCGATGGGAGACCCTTCATGAGAGTTTGTGTCTGTTCTCGGCGCTGTGCTTGGGCAGCGTTGGTTGGCCGGTCATGCACGTTTGGTGCTTCTTTTTTTTTTGAAAAAAGGAAGTTCGGCCTTGGCCTATTCTCCTGGATTTATATTAAAATAAAGAAGAAAAGTTACACGTGAATGGGATTAGTGCCGATGGGACCCTCAAATCTCACAAAGCAGGGGACAAGTTCGGTAAGCTATAGGGCATTACAAATGAAGCATACAAAACTATCATCTCCCTTATGTGGGACCCATTTGGGTTTCAGCTTGTTGTCTACGAGGAGATAAATATAGTGCTGCCTGAATGGTGGAGATCTCTTATCACGGGAGATTCTTTTACCTAGAAGAAACAAGGATTTCTCAATCGACCATTCCTTTGGGGTTTGGCCAAAGTTGACAGCACATCGCTCCCTCCAAATCTTCCAAAGAGTAATGCCTCAGATGGCATTCCACAGCCTTGATGAGCAGCCAACCGCATCACCCAACAGCGCATGTTGCCAATTGATTTGGTTCGAGAGTTGCAAAATCTGTATCATGTATCATGTTCCACTGTTTGAAACTCTTGTTCCATAATCTCTTAACTATTTGGAGGTTCAAAGGCTCCACCTCCCTTATGCCGCTGGTCGGGAACCAACTGCGAGCTTCGTTTGGTGAGCTTCGTTTGGTGAGCTTCGATAGGGGAGGTCCGCGTTTGGTGCTTCTTGCGGGTACCAACTGCGAGCTTCGTTGGCGAGCTTCGATAGGGGAGGTCCTCGATAGGGCGTCGTGGATTTACTGATTTCTAGCTGGGAGACTCGCGATTGTCATGCTTGGTATCCCCATTTTCGAGGCACGATTTTCGGAGATCCTTGGTATCGATAAAGAGCGCAATCTTTGTCTTATCAGCGCGTTCTTTCTCATGCCAGATGTCGATGCTACTTGTGAGTGTGTGTGTGGGTTATATATATATATATATATATAGCCCCACACACACGTTATGCGTCACGCTAAATACTATAACGTTTCGTAACTTGGAGAACCTTCCACTTCCTCTTCTAGATTTTGGAGCAACGGGAAGATCAGCGTTCTTCCAATATTTGATCCAGCGATCAGCGCTCTTCCAATATTTGATCCAGCGATCAGCGTTCTTCCAATAAGCTAAACAAACAGCTATCTGCTTTTAATATAACATGCGCCAGAAGTATAATATAAAGGATCGATTTGCATCGATTTGCGCCACTTCCCATCTTTTTTAAAGTTGATGATTTTAATTTCTTTATTCAATCTTTTTTTTTTGTTTGTAATGAAACGTAGAGAGCAGTCATTGGAGCTATTATCCTTGAATAAGAATTCCCTTTCGGAAACTGCATGCATCAGTTGTTTATCTTTATTTTTTTTTCTTTCAAGAGGAGGTTCTGCATTCATTAACTGAAAGAACAACTCTACAAGTGCAAGAGGAGGTTCTGCATTAATTAACTGAAAGAACAACTCTACAAGTGAGCGAGCATACTGTCGATGGGACTCCTCTTATCTCACAAAGCAGCAAAGGTAGGAGGGCGCAAAGGAAAACCTGTGTTGATGAAGCGAAGACAGTAGCAAATACAAGATCTGAGAAATCCTGTTGTTTTTGTAAGAGATATGGTAAATTGTTTCATCAGTTACTGGACGATGCTCCTTATGAACAACAAAAACTAGAAAAGAAATCCATAGCATGAAAACATATCCTGCTCATTAATTGTGGTCCAAGACCTGCATATAATCGTTGGGTAACTGCCCAGCTGGTAAGTTGAGAATACCTTGTTTTTGGCGAAGTGTTCTGCACAAATGGAATGCATATGAGAGAATTCACTTTCATGGTTGTATAATTTATTTTTTCCGAATTCAGTTGTAATGATCCAAAAACTTCATCCCAACCACAGAGCGTTTTGTTTTCTAGTGCGTGCCATCGGAGCTCGCTGACAGAGCGCTTGATAGGAGACCCTTCATGAGAGTTTGTGTCTCTTCTCGGCGATGTGCTTGGGCAGCGTTGGTTGGCCGGTCATGCACGTTTGGTGCTTCTTTTTTTTTTGAAAAAGGAAGTTTGGGCTTGGCCTATTCTCTTGGATTTATATTAAAATAAAGAAGAAAAGTTACACGTGAATGGGATTAGTGCCCATGGGACCCTCAAATCCCACAAAGCAGGGGACAAGTTCGGTAAGCTATAGGGCATTACAAGTGAAGCATACAAAACTATCATCTCCCTTATGTGGGACCCATTTGGGTTTCAGCTTGTTGTCTACGAGGAGATAAATATAGTGCTGCCTGAATGGTGGAGATCTCTTATCACGGGAGATTCTTTTACCTAGAAGAAACAAGGATTTCTCAATCGACCATTCCTTTGGGGTTTGGCCAAAGTTGACAGCACATCGCTCCCTCCAAATCTTCCAAAGAGTAATGCCTCAGATGGCATTCCACAGCCTTGATGAGCAGCCAACCGCCTCACCCAACAGCGCATGTTGCCAATTGATTTGGTTCGAGAGTTGCAAAATCTGTATCATGTTATACCAGATAATAGGAGACTTATGGCAATCAAAGAAGAGGTGAACAAGGTCTTCAATGCATCGATGGCACCGCTTGCACCATGGAGGCACACCACAAATTTTGTTGGCCCTTGCATTGTACGAGATACCCTTATGCAAGATTTGCCACATGAGAACGGACTTCTTGATCTCAATAAAGGGGTGCCAAATAGATATGAACTTAAGATCCCATCGGAGTTTGGTCCAAGAAAGGCACCACACCTTGTTAAGAGTGTGATGACCATCTAAGTTTTCTTTGAAGTTGGGAATTTTGGATAGTTTCTTACCAATGCTCCATTTGAGGCCCTCTAGGCAAGGAAGATCTTATTCGCAGAGAAGGTGACTAGTTGATTGGTCCCACGCTAAACACCTATTTTGAAGAAGAGTCCATTCTTCGAGGGAAACTCTATGTCTCGAATCTAAGTCTTCAAACCTGATCCACTAGCCGGTCTCTTATTTCTAGAGCTGTTTCCACTCTTTGAAACTCTTGTTCCATAACCGCTTAGCTATTTGGAGGTTCCAAGGCTCCACCTCCCTTATGGCGCTGATCGGGAACCAACTGCGAGCTTCGTTCCTTCAAGCTGTGCAGATCTATTCGTCAGGGTTGTCCCTTGGCTCCCCTCCTATTTGCCATCACTTCTGATGCTCTTGGTTGGCTGATTAAGGACTCTATTAATCAAAGCTCTATCAAGGGCATTCAGATCCCTCAAGCTCAGTCTCAACTTTGCCTTCAAATGTTTGCTAATGATACTAACTTGCTTATGAAAGCTGTGTTGGAGATAGACGTCTGCGGAAGCACGCGAACAGCACAAGGAAGAAGAAGAAGCTTGGAGCACAAACACACAATACTCAATGTATTACTATAGAATGTACAAAGATAAGGAGCCCATTAGGGCAATAGGCATATATACAAGCCGGGGAAAAAAACCTCCTAAAGAGGGAAAAAAGTGCCCCGGCGGTCCTAGAGTGTTCACATATATCACTAACTAAATATATCAACAAATCCCCCCTGGGAGTGATGCGTTGAACAAGGAGCTGGCACTCATGTATAAGGAAGTGCCAAGCTATGTGGAAATCACTCCACAAAAGGAAGTAAGCCCAAAGCTTTGCGGAAAGCTTCAAACTTCTCCCTAGGCAGAGCCTTCGTGAAAAGGTCTGCAATGTTATCCTGTGTGGGCACATATGCCAAGCTGATCTCCCCAACAGAGAACCTCTCACTGACATAGTGATAATGCACCTCAATGTGCTTAGTGCGAGCATGAAACATAGGGTTCCTCGCAACTGCCAATGCGCTCTGACTGTCAGTGAAGATGGTGGTGGCAGAAGACTGGCCAACACCCAAATCAACCATAAGGCGTCTGAGCCACACACACTCAACAGTCGCTGTGAAAGCTGCCCTATACTCAGCCTCACAACTGGAAGTGGCCACAGTAGGCTGCTTCTTGCTCAACCAAGATATACACGAGCTACCAAGCATGAAGCAAAAACCACTGGTGGACACACAAGTGTCATAGCAACCAGCCGAATCTGAGTCAAAAAAAGCATGCCAATCTGGCGGTAGTGATCCCCCCTTGGGATAAAACAACCCAAGTAGCCGAGTACCACTCAAGTAGCGAAGGATACGCTTAACCGCTTTCCAATGTATGACTCCTGGGCAATGCATAAACCTACTCATCTGTGAGACAGCAAATTGAATATCTGGCCGAGTAATGCATAAGTAAATCAAGCATCCAACAGCCTACTGGTAGAGAACAGCATCAAATGCATCTCCAGCATCATGAAGACTCATCTCCAGCATCATGAAGACTCAATCGTAAACCTGTCTCCATAGGAGTGGCAATAGGCTTATAGTCTTCAAGGCCAAAACGCTACAAGAATGTGTCAATATATTTCGTTTGACACAAAGCCATTCCACCATCAACTTGCATAAATTGAATGCCCGAATAGTGATGCAAATGCCCCAAATCAGACATCTCAAATGAGGCATGCAAATCAGCCTTGAAATCAGCAATATGCTTCTCAATAGGACCAGTGAGCAGCATGTCATCAACATAGACAACAATGATCAGAAGCACATCATTAGCACGCTTAACATATAAGGTGCTTTCAGTTGGACTGTTCACAAAGCCATGTGCAACCAGATAGGCATGTATCTTCTCATACCAAGCATGTGGTACTTGCTTTAAACCATATAATGCCTTCTTTAACCTGCAAACCTGGTTTTCATGCCCTTTCTGCACAAAGCCACGGGGCTGAAAAACATACACTTCTTCATGCAAGTCACCATTCAGAAATGCTGTTTTAATGTCCAACTGATGTACATTCCAACCATGATGGGCTGCAAGTGCAGAAATGCTCCGAACAGTAGTCATACGGCATGTAGATGCAAAGGTCTCATCAAAATCAATGCCTCTTTCCTGTGCATAACCCTTTGCAACAAGCCTGGCCTTATACGTGTCAACTGTACCATCAGGTTTACGCTTCAGCTTGTATACACACTTAGTGCCAATGGCCTTCTTGCCAAGAGGCAAGTCACATAAATACCATGTACCATTATTCATTATAGCATCATATTCAGATTGCATAGCAGCCATCCAATTTTCTGAATTTTGTGCTTCATCAAAAGAAACAGGCTCATTCTCATCACAGAGACTAGATGCAGCCATAGCATAGCAATCTAATGCAAAGGAGGCACTATGAGAGCCTGAACGAGTACGATATGACAAAGGTGCATCTAATTTGCTATCACGCAAAGTCTGCACCAGCCATTTTGGCATAGTTTTTGCCTGCTCAATATCAACTCTTTCATCGACAAGTGCATCATGTAAAACTGCATCAGAAATAGAATGATCTGCATCATCATATGAAACCTGCAAAGGCTGAGAAGTTGCCTCATTAGGACCAGCACTAGACTGTCCACCTATAAAAAGAGGCATCAACGTATCATACATGTCTTTGGAGCTAACTCATGTCTCCTTAGTACATGAAAGCAATGGCTGAATAGCATCTTCCAGAAAGACAACATCACGGCTAACTAGAATGCGTTTAGTCTGTGGATGATATAGACGATAGCCTTTACTTTCAAAATTGTACCCAACAAAAATACATTTTACTGCCTTATCATCCAATTTTCTACGATGTTGTTCAGGCACTAATGCATATGCCAAACAACCAAAAACACGTAGATGAGCAACAGATGGCTTGCGGTCATGCCAAGCCTCATATGGAGTGATAGACTGCAGCGCTTTAGTGGGACACCTGTTCAGTGCATATGCTGCACACATGACAGCCTCAAGCCAGAAACTATGTGGTAAAGCCTGACTTTTGACCATGCACCTCACCATCTCCATGAGTGACCTGTTCTTTCGTTAAGCAACTCCATTCTGTTGAGGTGTATACGGCACTGTACACTGGTGTTTTATCCCACGTTCAGCCAGAAATGCATTAAAATCTGAAGACATATATTCCCCCCCTCGATCAGAACGGAGGGTGCCCATTTTACATGCTGACAGATTTTCAGCCAAAACCAAAAACTGTTTGAAGCACATGAACACTTCGGACTTTTCTTTGAGTGGATATAACCATGCATGCCTGGAAAAATCATCAATGAAAGTCACGAAGTAAAGGTAATTTCCAAAAGAGGGTGTCTGCATAGGACCACAGACATCACTATGTACAAGCTGCAATTTCTGCGAGCCCGAACTGAACCATCTTTTGGAAAGGAGGAACGTTGCATTTTGCCCAAAATACAGCCTTCACAAACATGTTTTCCAGGTGCCTCAAGTTTCGGCAAAGAGGATAGCGTTTCAGATTTCTGCAGGCATAGCAAACTAGAAAAATTCAGATGACCAAAGCGTGCATGCCAAAGCTTTGCATCTGACATAGCCTGAGAATCATGAACTGCACATGCCGAATCATTCACAGATCTTTCATAGTCTATGAGCTTATACAGCCCACGACATAAAATGCCAGAAGCAATAATCACATCACCACTTGACAGATCATGAACTGTACACCTGTCATCAACAAATTTCACAACCAAGCCAATCTTGGCTAATGCAGAAACTGATAACATGTTCTTTTTGATCCCTGGCACAAATAAAGCATCTGACAAAGTGAAAGAACTACCATCAGCTGTAGTCAGAATGATCTTACCAACTCCCATAACAGGATAAGAGGATTTGTTGGCACATGTAACAGTATTTCCTGTAGGGGCAGGCTCGAGTGAAGAGAAGAAACTACGCTGCGAGGTAATATGTTTGGTTGCCCCAATGTCAAAATACCAAACCTCTGAGTCTACTGCAGACATGCACTGATCATGAGAAGATGGGTCAAAATTGCAGACAGTAGTAAACGCCCATTCTTCTTCCTGCACAAGATTTGCAGACTCTGTTTTTGGTGTAGAGGCCTCTGCAACAACCATTCCAGCCTCTTTTTTTGCCTCTTTAGCAACCAGTTTTGGACACTTCTTTATGATATGATCATTTCCTTTATAGTACTTGCAAAACAATTTCTGCTTTTCTGATTTCTTCTCATCTTTATCCAGGTTCTTCGATTGTGCAGCATTTGCAGATTTTTTCTTACTAGTAGAAGAGCCCCAATTTCCTTTGCCCTTCTGACTAGCCAGGAAAGCTTGATCTGCAACTCGCATAATGGACCTATTCTGCCTGGACTGATCTTCCTGCAACAGAACAGAGACTAACTCCTCAAATGATAAGGCATTTGGATTGCCTTTCATCATCAACCGAAGAGTAGAAGCAAAACTCTGATATGAGTCAGGAAGACCATTCAGAACGGTTTGCACAAGTGAGCTATCTGGTATAACCTCATCAGTAGAAATCAACTGTTCCTTCAAATCTTTGATCTTCGTTAGGAAACTGTCCATAGAATCACCTTCATTCATGTGCTCACTCTCCAACTGTTTTCAGAGGTAAGCAACACGAGCCTCATTCCTAGCTTGGTACATTGTGGTAAGTGTATCCCAAGCATCCTTTGCTGTTCTGTAAGAGCGAATGTGAGGAATAATGGCACGTTTGACAGACAAAGCTATCAATGCATGTGCCTGGGCATCTCTGCCATCCAGCGAATCTGCTCTGCAATAGGTGCAACAAAAACAGCAACACGAATAGGAATCTGCACAATATCATCTTCGACACCATCTTCATCAGCTCCAGCACCTCCAGCACCCGTATTTGCAGTACCTGTAGTTGCAGGTGTAACAGGATGTCTTTCAATACCCTGCACAATGTTCCACAGTTCTTTTGCAACCAATACATGTCGCATCATATAAGCCCATAATGCGTAGTTGGTACCATCCAACTTATCCTCAACAGCCAATATACGGAATACATCACTGCTTTCAGCCATGGCCGGTGACTAAAATACCTTGATGTAGAAAATTGACTGTATCTCAAAAAGTTGAACGAAACTGCCCAGACGAGTTCTGCTAGACCTGTAGCAGACTTCGAGACGCTTAAACTGGCGAACAGAAACTGGTATATACCTTTGGCGCAAAAAGACAAAATAGCCTGCACAAGCGCTACGATAGTGCGTTCGGAGGCCGAAATGAGCTCAGATCGCGATTTTGGCACCACAAAGCGAAGCCGTTTTGATCTCGGAAACACCCTGAGTATGCTCACCAAATTTCATGTGAATCTGTGACTACAAACGGAGGAGTGTCGACGGCGCCCTAGAAGAAGCGACGACCTGCTCTGATTCCAATTGTTCGAGATAGACGTCTGCGGAAGCACTCGAACAGCACAAGGAAGAAGAAGAAGCTTGGAGCACAAACACACAATACTGAATGTATTACTAGAGAATGTACAAAGATAAGTAGCCCATTAGGGCAATAGGCGTATATACAAGCCGGGGGAAAAAACCTCCTAAAGAGGGAAATATGTGCCCCGGCGGTCCTAGAGTGTTCACACACATCACTACCTAAATATATCAACAAGCTGATGACTCTTCTGCTACTGCCTTCCTCAACTGTCTTAATATTTTTTGTGTTGCCAGTGGATCGGTAGTTAATCATTCTAAGAGTGGCTTTTATTCCACTAATAACTTAATTCCTGAATGTGTTAAGGATGCTGGTTGTGAGGTGATAAAGTCTGGTTCTATTTTCAGATTAATTGTGTTGGGGGATTCTTAGACAAGAAGGAGTTTGAGGATTTGTAGGAGAAAAGGGAAGAAACAAGAAGAGAAAATACACCTGGAAGCTTCTGCCGATTGATTACAATAAGACAATTACAATATTTGAAGTACAAGTCAAGCCAATACCTCTGTGCACAATCCCACAGAGTGCCCAATTACAAAATATCCAAATATCCCATAGTCTTCTTGCCGCCGGCCTCCTTTGCACCAAACCTCCACCTGCTTCAAGCTTATCCTTGTGCACACCTTGCACCAAGCTTCCACTAAGGGGGAGGAATGAATACCTTCTGACGGCACGCGCACACTGCAAAGGGACCTTGAGATACTTGGGGGTCTAGCTTAGCACTCTCTGCACAAATCTCTTAGTCACTCTCCATGCACTTCTTCACTTCCACTTCTCTGCGTCGCACACCGGTGACCCTTGCACTTCTCTCTCTTTCTTCACTTAGACTATGCTTCTCTTGCTTACTCTAGGATTGATCCAAGAATGGTCCTTGCCTTGATTTGAGTGTGTCGATCACGTACGCTCCTAACTGCAATGGTATCTTGGTGCTCACTTTGATGCCCCAAGATTGTCTTCACAAGTGGCAGCCAACGACTCACTGTTTTGTCCTCTAGTGACTTTAGTCTAAAACCAAAAATTTTAATGGGGGGGCCATACTTTCACCTATGCGTGTTGTCGGCGCGAAAGTGACGGTCGGTGGATCAGGGCGACCGCCAAAAATACGGCTCACGCAAGGTGCTTGGAGCAACTCAGGTAAAGGAATGAAAACTCTCATACACAAGTACATCAATTCAAAATTAGAAGATTTGTCATTTATTTCAGAGCTCTCGAAGCACTTGTCATAATTTGGAAGGTCTTACAAATCATAAATCGATCAAATTTATTCGACTAACCAACTAAATCAATGTGAGTCATTTCCTAAACAATATCTGTTTAACCTTTAAAGTTACACATAGACTCGTTTCTTTTCTTTTCGTCAGTTTAGGTCTTAAGTTTTCATTCGATTTCAAAAGATTCGAACAATATCTGAGTCTTCACAATGTCATTTGCTGTGAGGACAAAAGTTTTAGCTGTCGGAAGAAATTATCTATTTTTCTTTTTTTTATAAATGCAAGCATTCATTTTCGTTTCTAAGGCAAATCAATCGAAAGTTAAATATTATTTGCTAAGATAACATGAGTGACAATTGATTAGTGTTTTCATCACATTTTATTTCCGTTATTCTATCGATTATTTGATAAACATTTGCATATGATCAATCTTTCATCAATTTCTTTGCGTTAATTTTTTTTACCCAAAAATAATAGAACTTTTAGCACACACTTTCACATAAAATTTCCGGCTAAACTCATCAATTCATCTTATCGAGAAAATTTTTCATCATTAATTGACTTCAAGCTCTATGTGAATCATATATAACACTTATGTTTATTAAATCTTGTAAACAAAAATAGGAATATTTACCTACGATAACTTTCAGGAAAAGTACTGGAAGCAATTTTCAACTCAAATACTCACCACAGAGACAAACGACCTTTCAAGATTGAAATATTCATGATTCGATGTACATTTGGCCTGGATTGTAAGTGCATAGAGATTTTATATGAAGCCTAAGTTTCCATAGCATCGTCAATGCTTTGTTGTCAATCAGAGTAATATGTTTTGGCATAAGTTACATAAAGTTTTTTGTCCTTTTTTTTTAAATCGTATTCGTAGAATAAGTGGGCAGGGCAATAGCAACTGAAAAATATGCATCATTAATGCCGATGAAAATTAGAAATATTAAACAACAGATGTTTATTAACGATAAACTCAATTACAATTATGCAGACCACTTCACATAAACATTGATTTCATCAGCAATCATATGCAGAACGAATTGTAAGGTGTTATTCCGAATACAAAAAGCATTTGTAAAATTAAGACCTTCAAACTTTTCTTCCGCTCATTAGTAGAGGTAGTCAGAAATGATCGCAGATATATCAATGCTATGGAAAAACTCAGAGTAATGTATGCACACTAATCATATGAAGAGAATTGTTGTTCAGCTGCGTACAAAATTTGCTGAAACCCAAACTCTGAAATTTTACTCCTATGCAATAAAGCAGGCAAAATCTATATGATTTGTTTTCTCGCGCAGAGGTTTAAAAAATTGCACACAGAGAAATTCTTACAGAACTTTAACCGTAGGAAAATATTCATCAGAAAAGTCTAAGGAGATGAGCTAAATGAAGATTATGTTTCATGATGTTGTTGAATACTTCAGATCAAATGCCTTAAATCCCTTTGAGCGTCTGATCATGGCTATTGGAATCGCAGCAGACAAATGAAGTTGGCGCAGAATATATGGAAACAAAAAAAAAGTGAACGCACCCGTGAGCATCAGGACATTGTCAAAATTGATTGCGCAGATGTTGTTAACAGCATCATCTTCCAGATCGAGAAAAATTGCACAAGACGTTGGATGTAAGTCCCAGTGTTAAGAATTAAGAACCAGGCGATTATGTTAGCACTTGATTCTCTCATCGGTTCTGAACTTAATGGGTGCTTCATCAGCAGAACTCTTCTCAGCTGCCAGAACAAAACATGAAGTAGCGTGCGCAGATGAAGCCTTCGTCATGAGAGATTGATTCCTCCATGATTTGTAAGCCAATCCATCATTTAAATGTTCTTTCCTTCCGTGTTGTTGTAGATGATGGGCGTGGTATTAGATCAAAGTCATCTCCCAATCTGATCGCACTCATGCCCTCCTCCTGTGAACATCATCCCCAGTGATCAACAGCGCTCTTTTCTTTTACCCCGCGTATTCAGAACAGATGAGTGCCTGTGTGAGTGCCTTTCCCCATTTAGCGCAGGAGATCCCCCTCTTCTCCTTGATTAGCCATCTCAAATTTATTCAAGAATTGGGATCTGCTCCGATCAATTGTGTCGCCCTCCTACCTGCGCCATTGCTGTTCCCGAAAAAGTTATGTACCAGATTAAAACCTGAACATTGGCCTCTCTTTCTTCAGAAGACCGGCAACGCTCCTTTTCTTCCTCTGCATGGTACCAACTTTTCTCAAAAGCCATTCGTCTGTTGCGTGCCTAAAAAAGAGTTCATATAGAATAATAAATCTTCTACAACTTTGAGCGCAGTCCGATCATCCTCCAATCGTCCTTCAACCATTTCTTTTACTTTATTTTTATAAATAACATAATTCACATTACAATGATGAGTTTCCCATTTTTAACTTGTGAAGAAAAATCTAAATACAATATCCATTGAAATCTTCTCATAGGGATCAGAAGTTCTAGAAATCGATATTTCATCATGCTTCATTTAAGTTCGAGTGTTAAATGCGATCGGAAGTGGCCCTTCTGCTCCTTAATCTTTGATTGTCTTTCCAAATGAGGAGAGTAAATCTCTCTGACATCCACAATCGTATCCTGAACCTTTGTTCGGAACAATGATCTGATTTGAGGCAAGAAGAAGCGAGAGTAGAGATGAGAATCTCTACGACACTCACCCCCACCAAACCTGTGCATCCTCCGGATGCGCCAACCTGAGAACCTGCTTTCTGCTTAATAATAAAATCAATTCCATAGCAGAATATGTGCATGGGTTTTAAAGTCAAAGTGCCTTATGCACGGCTGCGTAATTAGCCCTATTTATATGCACACTTTGAAAATGCATGTATAAAATTAATGGTGCAATCAATAAAGAGAGTGGCTTCTGCTGGTGAGGCTTGTGCACTCACTCACATACATAGCAATGTGGAATTACATAAATCCTTACAATCACTCTTATGTGCAAGGGTAATACTCAGTGTGCCTCAATGCATGGTCATGTAGTGTGACCCTACTATGCATACTTTTGATGCATTAGAAAAACAAATGGTGCATAAATAGGGTAATTGGTTGTCGATGTAGAGGCTTTCCACTCACCATATAAACTTATTTGATTACATCATGCGATTACAATTTTGTTTGTTGTGCAACTGGACGTGCATCTAAGAGCAAAACTCAATCATGTGTTCATACATAATATGATGCATACTTTAAATGCAAGCTTTAAGAAAAATGGTGCAAAAATGGAACTAAAAGGTTACTCATAATCTATTCTTATAGAAAATCTTGGTTCATCAATCAGCTCCCAATCTTCATGCTAAACCTGTAAAATAAATCATATTAAAATACTTGTGAGAAACATTGTTATGAGGAGACTTATACAAAAGGTAGCAATCCAAGATAATACTTCTCGATAGTTCATCTGTAAAAACCAAAGCAATAGTAAGTCAAACTTTGTGGCTTTCATGATATTCCACTCAAATATTAAATCCTCCATTCTTGCTTGACCTGTATCAAACCACTAAAAAATTTGATTAGAAAAACCAATATGAACATCATTAATACAAAACAAGTGTTCATTTATATTGAAACCCTTCAATTCATATTTTTCAAATGTATAAATACCATTTTTTATAATTTTCTCATATTGTTCTTCCTTATATGGAGAATCAATGTGAGGAATATTTTTAGGAGAAGCTATTGTGATGAGTGGGATTTCTTTACCACTTACATCACTCACTTCTTCAATGAATAAATTGGTATGACTTTTATAAGAATCAAACAAAGGTTTCTCATGTTCACACTCATGTTTGTTCAATGTTTTGTGTTCTGTAATTGTAATTTGGTTTTCATCATTCATCATGGGTGTAGCATAATCTAATTCATTGTTTGTAATTGCATATTTGTTTTCTTCATTTATCTCTAGATAAGTACAATCGAATTCGTTGCCTTTAGAAAGAGGAAAATATTTGAGGTTTTGGCGTTCATATCTAAGAGCAAGTCGATGAACTTGCTTTTGCACATATGTCCAATCATTGGTCAGGCCATTTGAGGTATTATGTTCTTCTAAAAGAGGCTCTAGGTCTTTTCGAATTGAGTAATCAAGAATAGTTAAAAAATTTATAACTTTATAAGGCTCAAGATAAACTTGTTCTTTCTGAGGTAAGTCGCTAAACTGTTCTTCAAACTCTTGAAAACCCTCAATTAAGTTCTCTTTTGGTTTAGATGTATTTACCCAAGCTTGAAACGTTTCTTGATTTCTTTTTGTTGAATCCTCGAAACAAAATTCTTGTCGCAATTGGGTCTTAAAAATATCCCAAGGTATAGTGGACGAGCCCAACCTAAGGCTTATTCTATCTCGGGTATCTCCATTTGATATACGCCTAAAGGTGGAAACCCAACTATCCCTAGGTATGCCATATTGATACGCTAAATTTTCATACTCCTTGATATACCTAGTAACATCTTTACCACAAAACTCTTTCTTCTCTATTTTGAGGTCATCAATCAATTTCCATACTCTTTTTTCTATGAGGTAAAGGTCCATGATGAAAGCTCTATCTATTGATCACTCAAAACTATGTCACAAGGTATATATATACTACACACATATTCTTTGTATCAGACGTCCCTGAGCTGCTATGCCGCTTCTTCACGTCAGGTTCACCAAATGTCGGCGCGAAAGTGACGGTCGGTGGATCAGGGCGACCGCCAAAAATACGGCTCACGCAAGGTGCTTGGAGCAACTCAGGTAAAGGAATGAAAACTCTCATACACAAGTACATCAAGTCAAAATTAGAAGATTTGTCATTTATTTCAGAGCTCTCGAAGCACTTGTCATAATTTGGAAGGTCTTACAAATCATAAATCGATCAAATTTATTCCACTAACCAACTAAATCAATGTGAGTCATTTCCTAAACAATATCTGTTTAACCTTTAAAGTTACACATAGACTCGTTTCTTTTTTTTCGTCAATTTAGGTCTTAAGTTTTCATTCGATTTCAAAAGATTCGAACAATATCTGAGTCTTCACAATGTCATTTGCTGTGAGGACAAAAGTTTTAGCTCTCGGAAGAAATTATCTATTTTTTTTTATAAATGCAAGCATTCATTTTCGTTTCTAAGGCAAATCAATCGAAAGTTAAATATTATTTGCTAAGATAACATGAGTGACAATTGATTAGTGTTTTCATCACATTTTATTTCCGTTATTCTATCGATTATTTGATAAACATTTGCATATGATCAACCTTTCATCAATTTCTTTGCGTTAATTTTTTTTACCCAAAAATCATAGAACTTTTAGCACACACTTTCACATAAAATTTCCGGCTAAACTCATTAATTCATCTTATCGAGAAAATGTTTCATCATTAATTGACTTCAAGCTCTATCTGAATCATATATAACACTTATGTTTATTAAATCTTGTAAACAAAAATAGGAATATTTACCTACGATAACTTCCAGGAAAAGTACTGGAAGCAATTTTCAACTCAAATACTCACCACAGAGACAAATGACCTTTCAAGATTGAAATATTCATGATTCGATGTACATTTGGCCTGGATTGTAAGTGCATAGAGATTTTATATGAAGCCTAACTTTCCATAGCATCCTCAATGCTTTGTTGTCAATCAGACTAATATGTTTTGGCATAAGTTCCATAAAGTTTTTTGTCTTTTTTTTTATATCGTATTCGTAGAATAAGTGGGCAGGGCAATAGCAACTGAAAAATACGCATCATTAATGCCGATGAAAATTAGAAATATTAAACAACAGATGTTTATTAACGATAAACGCAATTACAATTATGCAGACCACTTCATATAAACGTTGATTTCATCAGCAATCATATGCAGAACGAATTGTAAGGTGTTATTCCGAATACAAAAAGCATTTGTAAGATTAATACCTTCAAACTTTTCTTCCGCTCATTAGTAGAGGTAGTCAGAAATGATCGCAGATATATCAATGCTATGGAAAAACTCAGAGTAATGTATGCACACTAATCATATGAAGAGAATTGTTGTTCAGCTGCGTACAAAATTTGCTGAAACCCAAACTCTGAAATTTTACTCCTATGCAATAAAGCAGGCAAAATCTATATGATCTGTTTTCTTGCGCAGAGGTTTAAAAAATTGCACACAGAGAAACTCTTACAGAACTTTAACCGTAGGAAAATATTCATCAGAGAAGTCTAAGGAGATGAGCTGAATGAAGATTATGTGTGATGATGTTGTTGAATACTTCAGATCAAATGCCTTAAATCCCTTTGAGCGTCTGATCATGGCTATTGGAATCACAGCAGACAAATGAAGTTGGCGCAGAATATATGGAAACCAAAAAAAGTGAACGCACCCGTGAGCATCAGGACATTGTCAAAATTGATTGCGCAGATGTTGTTAACAGCAACATCTTCCAGATCGAGAAAAATTGCACAAGACGTTGGATGTAAGTCCCATCGTTAAGAATTAAGAACCAGGCGATTATGTTAGCACTTGATTCTCTCATCGGTTCTGAAATTAATGGGTGCTTCATCAGCAGAACTCTTCTCAGCTGCCAGAATAAAACATGAAGTAGCGCACGGAGATGAAGCCTTCGTCATGAGAGATTGATTCCTCCACGATTTGTAAGCCAATCCATCATTTGAATGTTCTTTCCTTCCGTGTTGTTGTAGATGACGGGCGTGGTATTAGATCAAAGTCATCTCCCAATCTGATCGCACTCATGCCCTCCTCCTGTGAACATCGTCCCCAGTGATCAAGAGCACTCTTTTCTTTTACCCCGCGTATTCAGAACAGATGAGTGCCTGTGTGAGTGCCTTTCCCCATTTAGCGCAGGAGATCCCCCTCTTCTCCTTGATTAGCCATCTCAAATTTATTCAAGAATTGGGATCTGCTCCGATCAATTGTGTCGCCCTCCTACCTGCGCCATTGCTGTTCCCGAAAAAGTTATGTACCAGATTAAAACCTGAACATTGGCCTCTCTTTCTTCAGAAGACCGGCAACGCTCCTTTTCTTCCTCTACATGGTACCAACTTTTCTCAAAAGCCATTCGTCTGTTGCGTGCCTTAAAAAAAGTTCATATAGAACAATAAATCTTCTGCAACTTTGAGCGTAGTCCGATCATCCTCCAATCGTCCTTCAACAATTTCTTTTACTTTACTTTTATAAATAACATAATTCACATTACAATGATGAGTTTCCCATTTTTAACTTGTGAAGAAAAATCTAAATACAATATCCATTGAAATCTTCTCATAGGGATCAGAAGTTCTAGAAATCAATATTTCATCATGCTTCATTTAAGTTCGAGTGTTAAATGCGATCGGAAGTGGCCCTTCTGCTCCTTAATCTTTGATTGTCTTTCCAAGTGAGGAGAGTAAATCTCTCTGACATCCACAATCGTATCCTGAACCTTTGTTCGGAACAATGATCTGATTTGAGGCAAGAAGAAGCGAGAGTAGAGATGATAATCTCTACGACAGCGTACGCTGCCGCTTCACATACCTTCACATTTCCTTTTAAGTCTTCACTTTTGCACATAAGGGGGGTTCACCTGAACCTTCCAAAACACTTTAAAACACACTTTGAACCTTAGGGAAATTAGAGAAAATACCTCTACAACCTGCAACCCACTTTCTCCAATTTACCCTTTGTGGACAATTAATTGTGCACTACCTGTGCACTTTGACACTAGCACTTTAGCACTTTGACTTTGCACCTGTTGACTGTCACCAATTGACTTCGACCTTGACTTTGACTGTGGTTGACTTTGACTAACATGACTTTTATGGGCTCAACAGTTGCCCACCACCTAATGTGCTCTCCGTCTCGGAGAGCTATAGCTAAAACTCTGATCACCATGAAAATAGGGCTGCAAAAACCTTAATAGGACATCTGAGCAGCAACCAAGTCCACCAGAACAAGCACCAGAAAATACCCAGAAGTGGGATTTTGCTATTGAAAAACAAAAGGGTGCAATGGGAGGGTAGAAAGAAAGGGTAAGGGAGGGCTGATGGGGCTGAGAGGGATAGGGTTGAGAGGGTTAAGGATGTGGCTGGGCAGATGGTTAAAGGGACGGAGTGGGAGAAGGGTAATGGGGTCTGGAGAGGGGAAAAGGAGCAAAGAGGAGAGCTACAGAGGGAGCATATGTGAAATATTGAAACAAATGGTGAGAGGAGGTGATAATAGACAATGTGGCCAAAGTGGGGATATAAAAACATGTGGCAATTTGCGCAAAACTTGTGGGTTTGGACCAAAAGTCAAAGAAAAAGTGGGAATTTTGAAAAATAGAGCCAAAACCTGAGTTCAGAGGTGCCAAAAAACATGAAAATGACTCCATTTTTGTAAAAAACGGCCAACCGAGGCACAATCCAGAGCCAAAAGCTTTTAGCCATGAAAATGAAAAAAATAATAATAATAAAAATAATAATAAAAAATAAATTACATATATATTAAAAATGAAATAAAAAATGGTTTTTTTTTAATTTATGAACGCCCACTAAAAAAATCAATAAAATAAATAAATAAATAAAAATAAAAATAAAATAAAATAAATATGAAAAATAATAAAATAATTTAAAAAAATAGGAAAATAAACAAAATGAAATAAAAAATAAAAAAATTAAAATAAGAAAATAAGGGGGGGGTTGGTTGGTGGTGGTCGGTTGGGGGGGGGTGGGGGGAGGATTTTTTTTTTTTTTTTGTGCAACAAACAAAAAGATGCCCTGGGGGGCCCTTTTTTTTTAGTAACCCCAAAAATAGAGAAAAATTAAGAAAAAAATCCAAAAAAGTGCCAAAAAAATTACCAAAAAATTCTCATGATGTATTCTACAATGCTAAGCCCAAACTCCTTCATCAAACCACAGATAGCCTCTTTTTATTCCTCCTATTTGGCAAGAAAATGATAACAGAAAAGGATAAAAAAATGCTAGAAAAATGCTAAAATTCCTAGAAAAATTACCAAAAATACCTAAAAGTTTTTAATTTGCAGACGTTATGAAATGCCTTCTAGGTTTGCTAAAAACACCAGGAACAAGAATGAAAATGATAAACAAAGCTACTAAAACTGATCTAAATGAGATGAGAAAGCTATGTACAACCTGGAGAGATTTTGTAGTTCCAGGTGATCCATACTTCTTCAAGTGTGTTGATGATAGGCCTTGAGCCTTGATATGTTGACCAATGGCAAGGCCTCTCCTTTTAGCGTCTCTAACTCCACAGCACCCCAATTTAGCATTGTTTTCACTCTATAAGGTCCTTCCCAATGTGGAAGCCATTTCCCTCTCACTTGTGGATGAAGATGAGGTCTATGGAGAAGAACTAACATGCCTGCTTCAATGTTGTTGTTCCACAAATGTCGATCATGTGCCTCCTTCCTCTTCATCTGAGTCTCTATCAATTGTTTTGTTGCTAGTAGACAAATCTCCTCCACTTTATGTAGTGCTCCTAGCCTCTGAGAGACATCACAATCCTTCTTTCCCTGCATGAATGCTATCTTAGGTGATCCATGTAAAAATTCAAAGGGCTCAATGGGCAATATACCATAAACCAGTTTGAATGGAGAATATCCTGTGGCCTCTTTGTAGGCTAGCCTGTATGCCCATAATGTACCTTGATAAGCAATGCCCCAGGAAGTGGGCTGTTACATACACTCCTTTCTTAACATTGAGATTAAAACCTTATTTGTCGATTCAGCATGTCCATTGGCTCTTGGATAGTAAGCACAGGAGGTCCTATGTAGAATTCTATACCTGTTGAAGATTTCCTGCAGGACTTTATTGAGAAAATGGGTACCCTGATCTTTACAAATTTCAAGTGGACATCCAAATCTGCAAATGATGCTACTATAAATGAAATCAGCAACAGTTTGGGCAGTGCAGTCGGGGGAGGCAATAGCTTCAGCCCACTTTGTCGCATAATCTGTAGCTATCAAGAGATATTTCTCTCTTTTTGGAATTGCGGGAGGGTAGATGGGCCCTACAAAATCTAGCCCCCACTTCTGAAATGGTTGCCAGGAAGTGGAAACAATCAAGGGGTTATGCCTCTGCTTTGTTGGCTTAGGTCCACACCTCTGACAAACGTCACATGCCTTTCCCCATTCATCTACATCCTTAAATAGTGTAGGCTACCATAGACCAGCATCCAGTATCCTCTGACTCATAATATGCCCTGGAAGGTACCCACCACCTGTTCCTTCATGTGCAGAGTGAAGGACTTCCCTCACTTCTTCTTCTTCCAAACACTTCCTAAACTTGTCATCCTTGCCCTGTCTATACAATTTATCTTCAATGAAGGTATATGGTCTACTCTTGATTAGCAGTCTCTTCTTTTGCACAGGACTAGCCTTTTCTGGATACAGCCCAGTTTTAATGAAATTTTTGATATCATAATACCAACCTTGAGCTTGTACAGCAAACAGATGAGCATCTGGAAAATCATCATTGATTCCACTAGTTTGATTCATTATATTGATTCTGGATAGATGATCCGCGATAACATTATCTTTACCTGGTCTATGGACTATAGAAAAATCAAACTCTTGGAACAACAATAACCACCTCCATATTCTACCAGTGGCTTGTGGTTTGTTAAGTATTTTAGTGGTTGGTGATCGGTTATAATCATAAATTTTACTCCTAGTAAGTAATGACAAAATTTTTGAACAGCAAAGACCATTGCTAGGGCTTCCCTTTCTGTAGTACTATAATTCCTTTCAACCTTGGTCAAGATTCTACTGGCATATTGAATTGGTCTGTCCACCTTAAATTCTTCACTGGGTTGTGTCAAAACTGCCCCCACTGCATAGGCACTGGCATCTACATGTATATGAAAGATTTTTGACCACTCAGGTGTGATCAAAATAGGAGCAGACACTAACCTTGACCGTAATGTTTGATATGCTTTTTCCTCCTCTTCTTCCTATTTAAAAGGTACTTCCTTACCTGTAAGTCTAGCCAGTGGTCTGACTATCTCTGCATACATTTTAATAAACCTTCTATGGTATCCAGTATGCCCCAAGAAGCTCTGAATCTCTTTAGGGGATTTAGGTTTAGGCAACTTTAATATAGAAATGATTTTGTCACGATCTCGGGCCATACCTTTAGCCGACACCACATGTGCTAAGAGAGTTCCTTCTATCACAAGGAAATGACATTTGTTTGGATTGAGCTTTAACTTAGTCTCCCTGCAACTTTTGAAAACATTCTGCAGCTACCTCAAGTGGTGGTCCAAACAATCTAGAGGAGTTTCTTTGTGAGACGAAGAGAAGTCATCCATGAAGATTCTAAGTGATTCCAGCAATAGGGGGCCAAAAATGAGATTGACTGTTCTGTTAAAGGTGGTTGGAGCATTTCTGAGCCCAAATGGCATTTTTACATACACATATGTTCCCCAAGGTGTGATAAAAGCAGTCTTTTCATGATCCTCTAGGTGTATTGATATTTGATTATAGCCACTAAATCCATCCATAAAGCTATATAATGCATGCTCAGCCACTTCTTCAATGACCTGTTCTGCAAAAGGCATTGGGAAACCATCTGGAATGGTCACCTTGAGTGCTCTAAAGTCAACACAAATTCTGATTTTATTAGTATTCTTCTTTGGTACTATAACCATAGGTGAGAGCCACTCTGAGTGTTCTACAGGAATGATGATTCCTGCATCCTCCATCTTCTGGATCTCCACATAGACAGCTTCAGCATATTTTGGATTAAGTCTATAACTCTTCCCTCTTATGGGTTTGGCTCCATCAACCAAAGGGATTCTGTGCTCTCCATAATTTGCAGGCACGCCTTGTAAGTCTTTATAATGCCAGGCAAAAACATCTGTATAATGGGCCAAGAATGATTTTACCTTTTCAAGGAGCCCTAGGTGGCTCCACAACCAAGTGGCCATCAAAACTGGCCGATTGTTGTCTTGAGTGCCTAATTGTATTTCTTGGACAGGATTTCTCTCTACCATATTATCTTCGTGCTCATCTTCTTCTTCCTTGTCTTCTTCTACTAGCTTTTCGTGCATTGCTTCATACGCAGGTGTATTTTGGACTTCAATGTGTTCCTCCTTGTCCTGCATCCATCCTGCAGGGATTTCCTGAATTGGGAAAGAACATTCTTCATTTGAATTTTTTACCTTGCCTTTAGCTTTAGTAACCTCTTTATCTGTGGTTGTCATATCCTCCTCCAATTTGTATTTGAGGGGTGTCTTCCTGCCCCTTCTGTGGTCTGTGATGGGCTCTCCCAATCCATCAACCTGGACTTTTTCCTTATCTTCATCATAACCTTCAGTCGTGCAAGAATTATTAAGAAAAATTCCAAAACAAGAGGAAGAGTTTCCTGCTTGGAGCCAATTTAGAATATCCTCTTCTTCCTCAAAATCTATTTGGGGTTGATCCTCCGATTCTGTTTCCATGCAAATGCCAACTGTTTGCATCATGCTAGTGTTTCCTTCATTATCTGGGCCCTCTTCTAAATGAATCTGTGTTAGCTCCTGCCCTTTCTTTTGTACCCACATAGTGTGCTTGCCCCAATCATGAATGACACTTGCATGCCTCAGCCATGGTCGTCCAATTAAGAGAGGAAACCCTCCTTCAACCTGGGGCAATCTTAAAACCACAAAATCCAAAATGAAAAGATTACCTTGTACTTCAAGTGGAGCTTTTGGGATCACTCCCAAGGGCCTTACTTTGCTTTGATCTGCCAAAGTAACAGTGAAATTTGTAGGTCTTGAAGGGTGGAGTCCAATCTTTTCCATTGTATGTTCAGGCATCAAGTTAATGCCAGAACCACCATCCACAATAACTCCTTGCTATTTTGTGCTAGAGAGAGTTGACGAGGGGAGCGATGGCGTCGTGCGAGGTCGCCGCAGATTTTGTGATTCACTTTGAAAAAGCTCAAAAAGTCGAAAGGGTGCGGCCATGGCGCTTTCATTGACTGCTGCGCTCGAGCTGACTAGTGCTGTCATCGTCAACCGGAAGAATCAGTTGCTGTCGGACCTGGTTGTATGTGACGAGCTCTATTCGAAGCAAGGTGCTGGAGCAGAGTCGAAAGAGGAGGTGAAGCGTTCTTTTGCTGAGATTGCTGCGTGAGGTGTCTTCTTTCCTTCCGTCGGGGTGTGAGTCTCTGGAGCGCCGTCATTGGCCTCCGAGCCTCACGCGTTTTGCTTGGCTTCGCGATCGTGTTCTTCGGTGGGCATCGCGATTGTGTGTTGAGAACATCGCGTTTGTGTATGCTTAGAGAATCGCGTTTTGCCTGGAAGATCGCGTTTTTGTCCGAAGGTGCGCGTCGCGCTTGTGTGTGTTGTGGGCGTTTGTGTGTCTTAAGGAGCGCATCGCGATTGTGTGCTTAGAGAATCGCGCTTTGTCTTTTGGTGTGCATCGCGATTGTGTGGTTTTGTATTTAGGTGCGCATCGCGATTGTGTGCATTGCGGGCATCGCGGTTGTGTATGCTTAGAGAATCGCGTTTTGTCTTAGGAGCGCATCGCGATTGTGTGTTCTTGTCTTAAGGTGCGCATCGCGATTGTATGCGTTGCGGGCATCGCGATTGTGTATGCTTAGAGAATCGCTTTCTGCC
The DNA here is from genome assembly GCA_020310875.1 of Ceratopteris richardii. Taxonomy (NCBI): domain Eukaryota; kingdom Viridiplantae; phylum Streptophyta; class Polypodiopsida; order Polypodiales; family Pteridaceae; genus Ceratopteris; species Ceratopteris richardii. Next base: position 2,286,910 of record CM035442.1, read on the forward strand.
TGGCCGATCGCGTTTCTGTCTTAAGGCGCGCATCGCGATGTTGTGTTGAGTGCGTCCCGCTTGTTCGGGCTAGGTGGCGGCCAGAGGGTCGCGTTTCGCCTGGCTTAGGGAGTCGCGTTTTCGCTCTAAGGTGGGCATCGCGATTGTGTGCGCTGCGGGCATCGCGTTTGTGTGTGCTTAGAGATTCGCGTTTTGCCTGGAAGCTCGCGGTTGTGTGTGCGTCAGTCAGAGGTTCGCGTCTCTCCTGGCAAAGAGAACCGCGTTTTTGCTCTAAGGTGGGCATCGCGCTTGGGGGTTGTGTGTGCTTAGGGTATCGCGTTTTGCCTGAAAGTTCGCGTTTGTGTGCTGTGGGCTTCACCTCGGGACTCGATCTCCGGTCTCCCTCGGGCCTCACGATACCAGAAAAGGGGATTTGAGCGATACTTGGAGGCTGGCGATCGCGATACCGCCACCGCCTCTGGACTCGATCTCCGGTCTCCATCAGGCCTCACGATACCAGAAAAGGGGCTCCCTCGGGCGATACTTGGAGGCTGGCCGTCGGGCAATCGTTGGGCGACCACGATACCGGACGCGATCTCCGATCCCCGATCTCCGATTCCTCTCCGATTCCGCACGCATCGATTCCTCTCCGATTTCGCCGAAAAAGGAGCCTTAGGGAGCCTTCTTTCGTTTTAGTCCAAAAAGAAAAGAAAAAAAAAAAAAGAGAAGAAAGAAGAAAAAAAAAAAGAAAAAAGGGAAAAAAAAAAGAGAAAAAGGGAAAAAAAAAAAAAAAGAGAAAGAAAAAGAGAAAAAAGTGAAGAAAAGAAGAAAATGAAAAAGGAAAATTGAAGTGGTCGTAAAGGGGAATTGGACTTCCCGTCTTTGTGGGCCCTTTGGTTCTTGGGGTGTTTGGCTTTGGTGTCTATCTGGCCTGTGGTTAGTGTCTCCTCCTTGCTGGAGGGGCCTGCCTTTGGGTGGAAAAGTAAAAGTGGTGCAGGTTCCCTTTGGCCATGGATGTGGCTTCTTCCTCTCTCGTGATAAGTAATCGGGCCCCTCCCCCGGGGGAGACCGATTTCCTGGCCGCTCTGCTGGAGGGGGGATCGTGTGCCGCCCCCGGGGCATCCGAAAGTGTTGAATCCCCCGTCGTGTCCCTCAGTAGACCCGCAGTTCTGTCTGCTCAGGAAGAGCTCAAGAAAGTTTGCCTCGTCGGCCAAGTATTTGGCCCTAGGCCCCCGCTCGAAATTGTGCGACAATGGCTCCGAAAAGAGTGGTTCCCTCGAGGTCTAATAGTCAGCAAATGTCAGTTCTTACCAGCAAACCACATGCTGCTAGTCTTTGAGAATGAAGATATGGCGTTCCAAGCCCTAAGCGTTGGCACCTGGCAGTTAGGTCGGGCGACCCTGTGCCTATTCAGATGGTCCCCGGACTTTACTCCTGACAAATCGAAATCACTTCGGTACCCTCTTTGGGTCGAGCTCCCTAACCTCCCATACTTCTTGTACAACTTCGTGTGGGACATTGTCTCTCCTATCGGCAAGCCGCTGGCTTCACGCGAAGACATTGGTGGTCTCATCTATGAAGGTGCACGACACTCGTTCAATGCTAGGTGGCACCCACAAATCTGCGTCGAGGCCGACCTCAGTTCGCCGCTCCCATCAATGATCAAAGTGGACATGGGCGAAGGTGATGTTTGGGAGCAGAATATCACCTACAAAAACCTCCCCAACGCGTGCTTTCGTTGTGGTCAGCAAGGTCACAGGATTAAAGACTGCCCTCTCAGGCAAAAAAACAAGCGCTCGCAAGAAGCCTCCAAAACTGCTCATGTCAACAATGGCGATTTGACCCACCCGACCAAGGACGGGGATGACAAGGGCCTCCTCAAGCCACAAGCTGATGCGGATGGCTTTACTGAAGTTAGAAGAAGAAGGAAAAGAAGTCCGAGGGCCAACGGTGAGAGAAACAACCTGCCGCTTACCCCCAACAGCAATTTGTATTGCAATCTTGGAAAGGAGATCAACGAGCTTGACTACCCAGGTGGGAATCCACTCGTGGAAGATACATACGACAATGCCCTAGAGATCCCCGACAACAAAGAAACCCCCCAGGAGGGTTATACTACAAGCAAAGAAGATGGATTCACCACTAGTAATGAAGACAACTTGGATAGTGAAAGCTCCATCATTGGATCCACGATCCCGGAGATGGTGCCGAGCACGAGGCCCAGTTCCCCCCAGCAAGGTGTATCCTGCAAAGGAAAACAGCCTATGGAGCTACCCTGGAAAAGCCCCTACAAGAACCGACTTCTAAGTCGGGATCAGATACCAGCGAAAAAGAAAGATGAAGCCAAGAGAAGAAAGGACAAGGCTCCCTCCCGCAAAGAGGGATCAATACAAAAATGATTGTCATCTCGCTTAATGCTAGGGGGCTAACTGACCCCTCAAGAGCGGCCATCATTGGTCAATGGCTCCGCGACACTAGCTTAAAACCAGACATTATATGCATTCAAGAGATTAAAATTGTCGGAGAAGACCTTCTGAAACGGCTCAGACAGGTTTCCTCGGCCCATGTGTGGATCCCAACAAAGCACCAGCGGGGGTCCGGTGGAACGGCCATCGGTGTTAAACAACCCTGGCTTGAAAAGCTCGAGAACTCCATTGAAGACGTAAATCACCGATGGATTGCGGTTTCTTTTGGTGCTCCCCTCTGTGTTACTATGGTTTCTCTGTACGCCCCTAACGGGGATTTAGAGAGGCTGAACACTTGGACTTCTCTTGACTCGCTTCCCCACAACGTGCTTATTTGTGGCGACTTTAACATGGTGGAGGACCCTATGGACAGATGGATGGGCAAGGGCAGGGTCATTGACAGTCGGGAGAAAGAAACGTGGGACTTGACCAAACTCCACCTGGATCTGGTCGAATTCAAAGACTCGAATGGCTTTTCCTGGTCGAATCTCCAAGCGGGCGAGGATCTGAGGAAAGCTAGACTTGATAGATGCTACATCTCTCAGAGTTTTGCTCATCTGTGGGGCCACCCTTCCATCACGCAACGTACTGACCTCACCATCTCTGATCACTACCCGATTGTTATCACTTTCCAACCTTCCTACGGAACCCACAAGGCTCCGTGGTTCCATGCCAACGCCTCCACCTTCTCTCTCCCCTCCGTCCATCAAGAGATAGCCGATGTGTGGAAGGTGGCGTTCGCCTCTGGCTTGGCCCCAGCCAAGTGCTGGAGAAGTGCGGTCGACAAGTCTCGCAAGATCATGATCAGAACTAAGAAGATGCTCGAGACCGTGCGGCGGGCTCGTAGGGAAGCGCTGTACCACAGACTCTGGCGACTCGAGGAGGAAGTGAACAAAGGAAAACACCAAGCCCAGAAAGGTCTCCGAAGTATCAGAGCAGCGTTGAGATACGAGGAAGAAATTCAAAGGAAAAACTTGCAAATCTTCTTCAAGGAGTGGTGGGCTGGAAAAGCCGACAAACCCACCAAAGAGATGTGCAGTATCCTCAAAAGGAAACACAACAGAGAGACGATTCCCCTACTGCTCGACCCACATGGCAATGTATGCAACTCGGAAGAGGATAACTTTGGCATCATCGAAGGGCACTTCACGAGACTCCTGGGAACCTCGAACCCCCTCTCCCACCATAGAAGGGACTGCATGGCTGCCATTTCTAGGGTTTCCCCCCGGAGAATACCACCCAACCTCCACTCCCTGCTCCATGCCCCGATCTCTGAATCAGAAATCATTGAGGTCATTGATGCCCTCCCTCTCGGTAAAAGCCCGGGACCCGATGGACTCACTAACGAGTTTTTTAAATCCTTCAAGCTGGTGGTCGCCACCCCTCTTCGGATGGTCTGGCAAGAAGCGCTAAATTTTGGTGCTCTTCCTTCTTGTATAAATAATGGAATTATCAAGCTGGTTCACAAGAAGGGGGAAAAAAATAGAATCGAGAACTGGCGGCCAATTACGATGCTACAAACAGGATACAAGATCGTCGCCAAAGTCATTGCCAACAGACTTGCGTGCCATCTGAGATCTTGGCTTAGTGAGGACCAAAAAGGTTTCATCAAAGGCAGGTCCATCCTGGAAACTATTATGGATGTTTGGGAAGGTATTCAATTTGCAAACGAGTCTAATCAAGATGTGGTCTTCCTCAAGATCGACTTTGACAAAGCCTACGATAGACTAGAATGGGACTATATTCTGCAGTCGCTCCAAGACCTCGGATGTAGTCAGAAATTCACCAAGATGATCGCGACCCTTCTCGGCAACGCAACGACCCAAATTAACGTAAACGGCAAACTTTCAAAGGCGATCCATCTTAAAAGATCTATTAGACAAGGGTGCCCTCTTGCCCCCCTTCTCTTTGCCATCGCCACTGAGGGGCTGAGCAGACTTGTGGCTCACCATGTGGAGGCTGGCAATATCAAAGGCCTCCAACTACCGCACGACCACAGTCAATTCATCATGAGACTTTTTGCTGATGATATGAACGCGTTCGTTCACAATGACAATACCAGCCTGGAGACTTTCTGGAAGTGTCTTGATACCTTTTGTGAGGCCTCTGGATCCAGAATCAACCACAATAAGACCGCCTTTAGGGCCATCGTGGGACATCAACCTGGCCTCCTCATTGATCACGGCTGTCAAATCATTCCGCAGGGCCAAATCTTTCGGCTGCTTGGAATCCCCTTGGGATTTGGTGTCTCTATGGAGCAGCGATGGAATTGGGTGCTGGCCAAACTTGAAAACAAGCTCAACTACTGGAGAGGCATGCAAATCAATCTCGCTGGACGGGCGATGGTTATCAACACGTTCCTCCTCTCGTCTACCATCTATTTCATTTCCTGCTGGAGACCGAATGAGCAAGGCCTGTCCAAATTGAATGGCATCTGCAGAAACTTTCTTTGGACAGGTGATCATAACAGAAGGGGGGTCCCTAAAATCAAATGGGCCATCTGCACCAGCCCTAGAGATAGCGGGGGGCTTGGCATCCTGGACATTGGGTGTATGGCTAACAAACTGGCAGCCAAATGGATGATTAAAGCTTGGTGCAATAGGGAGGCCTCGTGGGCCAAACTGATCTTCAGAAACAAAAATGAGTTGGCCCTCACGGGGTCCCCGAACTGGAAGAACCTCGACATCATGACCTTGCTATTCTCCCCGATACCTGTCTTCCCGAAAGGCTCCAATCTCGTTTGCTCTCTTTGGAAGGGCTGGAATAAAGTCAAAAGCTTCACAAGAATTAGTGAGGACTGGAAGTGGGCGGCCGGAATCAGACAAAACGACTCTATCTGGTTTCCGATTCATGGCATCCGGAGTGTGGAATCTTGGAACATTCAAAATGCCAAGAAGTTATGGAACAAAGGATTCAAAAAATGGAAACACCTCTGGAAACATGACACCAACAGGTGGATCAACTTCGAGGATATCGACCCTCGCATAAACATCTCCTACGAAGAATGGAACACCTTGCAAAGCAGGTGCCTCGCTTGGGATCGTCACAAAACCCGCCTTCTCATGGGACATGATGCTCCGAACGCGCGTGGTCTCAAATGGCACAATGGAAATAGTCTACTCAAAATCCCGTACATCAAAGAAACGACCGACCTCCAGATCAGCCTCAACAAGAAGTGGTGCCTGTCTTGGTCGAGGCTTCGGTGGGACATGAAATTCATGAGTATCTGGCACCCACTTATAGAGATTAAGAAGTCTGTCCTCTTATGGCAAATCCTTCATCGTGGAATCTGGACTAACCAGAAGGCAAGCAAAATTTGTGGGACCCCTCCGTGGTGCAAACGCTGTCACCGTACAATCGAAGATGTCCCACACATCTTCTTTACTTGCCCCAACTCCTACAGAAGTTGGCAGATGGTTGGACTGAAAATCAGAGCTCAGAAACAGCTTAGTTGGAAACAAGTCCTTTTGGGAGAAGCGATTGGTTGCTCTGCGGCTCTCTGGAACGCAATCAGAGGGGAAGTCCTGTGGAAAATTTGGCGAGAGCGGTGTGCTCTCAACTTCGGCGACCCCCCCAGGGAGTGGTCGATTGAAAAATCTCTTTTCCTCCTTGGCAAAAGGATTGTCAACAGTAAGAATTCCCCCCCCTTCAGGCACCATCAAGTCCTCCTTTTGATCAACAACAAGCTCAAACCCAAGTGGGTCCCACATGAGGGCGACGAGAGGGTGATCAACCTTCTCTGTAATGCTACCTAGGAATCAACCAAGCTTCCCCTGCTTTGTGGGATTTGGGGGGTCCCGTGGGCACTAGTCCCCTTCTATTGTACCTTTGTTTCTTAATTTAATTCAAGTCCGGGAGAGTAGGCTATTGCCGAACTTCCTTTATAAAAAAAAAAAAACTCCTTGAAATTCATGACCCTTGATAGATACTCTAAGCCGAGGACTTTTATAATCTATAAGGGGTGCTTCCCCTACAATTTTTCTTTTATGTAAAATAGCAGTCTTTGCCACCAAACTTGTAGTGGAAGCTTCATCAATTATCTGCAATAACTCTGACCTAAATTTCCCATCCATCTTTATTAAATCAAAAATACTAACCTCCTTTTTCATGGACTTGAGTAGTTTTGAAGCCTCTGATTCCTTGAGAGCATGGGCTCCAGTTGACTTATCAAACTCCTCATGAGCCCTGTTGAAGGCATGCCCAATGGCATCACTGGTGCATATGAGATCTCCCTTTTGACTTGAATATGCACCTGTGTTGACTTTATATTCAGATGTTTCTCTATTTTGATTCCATTCCTCAATCTTTGATCCTTGTCCTATGTCTGCTTGAGCCTTCCCCTTGCTTCTTGTCTGCACAGTCAAAGATTCTATTTCTTCTAATTGCACCACCCTGGTAGATGGTGATGGCTCATTGACTAGATCACACACTTCTTCTTTGTGCACCGAAATCATTTGAATATGAGGCCCGGATGAAGAGGCTTGATTCTTAGGACAACAATTTGTATAATGGTCTCTTGCATCAGGGCAGTTCCTACAAGGAGGGGCATTTTTTGGTAGGGTGCACCTACTTTGATAGTTCCCGCATTCTCCACATCTGAAACAAATGATTGGCCTCCTAGGCCCATTTCCAAAGTTATTCCTCTGTCTAGGATTATAGTTGTTACCTTGATTTGGTGCAGCAGCCATCACATTTGCTGGTGTTGGGGGTCCTCCTTGTGTCCAGTAGGTCGTTGCAGGCATTCCTCTTGATTGGCATTCATGGGCCTCATGGCCATCTTTCCCGCATAATTGACAAGTCACACTTAACAGAGGACATTCACTTACTATGTGACCTTGCTTGCTGCACATGGAACACCAAAGTCCACTCTTGATGCCCCCTCCTTTGAGCTCCTGCAACTCCTGTTGCAGCTAAGCCAATTCCTCTGCTTGGGCCTCCTCATCCTTTTGGAGCTTGAGTGCTTCAATCTCCCTTCTCAACTGAGCCACAACAGTCTCCTCCTCTTTGTAGGGCTTATTTCTTTTCAAGCCCTCCAGCTCCCTCCTTAGCAGGATGACCGGATCCTCAATTTCTGTAGCATATGTTGGTTGGGAAGAAGTTGCTCCATACTGGTACCTCATCTGCTCCAAGCGGGTGGCTGTGTTGATGAACTCCTCTATGGAGGCTGTAGGTAACACTAATTCCTTTATTTTGCATTGGGTGGCCACTGGTAGGGGCTTAGCCAACCATTTCTTAATAAAAAAATCGTGTGGTGGATCTGGCAATTTAGCCATTAGTGCTTTGGCCCTAGTCACGAACTCTGGAAACTTTTCTCCTCGACCCAATCTCAAATTTTCCAGTTCTTCTATGATAATCTCCGCAGTGTTGCCATGCTGGAACTGATTTTTAAATGCATCTTTCATCACATCCCAAGTGGTAAAATGGTTTTCAGCAAACTAGCTGAACCACGTATCAGCTAATCCCTCTAATGTGGCAGGGAAGAGAATAAAAAAGGCATCCTCCCTACCCATTAGGCCCCTAGTCTTATGTAGTGCCAAAAACCTTCTAATGTGTTCATCCGGATCCTCCTGAGCTAGGCCTTTGAAAGAAGGAAACTTTATATTTAATCTCGAGAGTAAAGTTTCCAAGTCTACCTGACCCGCCATGTTCTTGACTGATGATGTTGAAGATAGTGGACTGGAGGACCTTCTAACAACCTTCCTTCGTGTCTGGTTGCAGGTGACCCTCAATGTTTGGGACCGGGTTGCGGTCATGAGCAGCTCATAGCCCATTGAATATGAGGCACTTGATAAGAATATATACCTTCTGTTTGATGAAGTAGCACTGTGGTTCTGTCGACACTTGATCTCTTCTATGCTTTGCACTTGGTTTCTCCTAAGCTCAAATCTCCTTGGAAGTCCCACCGTGCGTGCCAAATTTTGTTGGGGGATTCTTAGACAAGAAGGAGTTTGAGGGTTTGTAGGAGAAAAGGGAAGAAACAAGAAGAGAAAATACACCTGGAAGCTTCTGTCGATTGATTACAGTAAGACAATTACAATGTTTGAAGTACAAGACAAGCCAATACCTCCGTGCACAATCCCACAGAGTGCCCAATTACAAAATACCCAAATATCCTAAAGTCTTCTTGCCGCCGGCCTCCTCTGCACCAGACCTCCACCTGCTTCAAGCTTATCCTTGTGCACACCTTGCACCAAGCTTCCACTAAGAGGGATGAATGAATACCTTCTGACGGCACGCGCACACTGCAAAGGGACCTTGAGATACTTGGGGGTCTAGCTTAGCACACTCTGCACAAATCTCTTAGTCACTCTCCATGCACTTCACTTCCACTTCTCTGCGTCGCACACCGGTGACCCTTGCACTTCTCTCTCTTTCTTCACTTAGACTATGCTTCTCTTGCTTACTCTAGGATTAATCCAAGAATGGTCCTTGCCTTGATTTGAGTGTGTCGATCACGTACGCTCCTAACTGCACTGGTATCTTGGTGCTCACTTTGATGTCCCAAGATTGTCTTCACAAGTGGCAGCCAACGACTCACTGTTTTGTCCTGTAGTGACTTTAGTCTAAAACCAAAAATTTTAATGGGGGGGCCATACTTTCACCTGTGCGCGTACGCTGCCACTTCACATACCTTCACATTTCCTTTTAAGTCTTCACTTTTGCACATAAGGGGGGTTCACGTGAACCTTCCAAAACACTTTAAAACACACCTTGAACCTTAGGGAAAATAGAGAAAATACCTCTGCAACCTCCAACCCACTTTCTCCAATTTACCCTTTGTGGACAATTAATTGTGCACTACCTGTGCACTTTGACACCTGCACTTTAGTAGTTTGACTTTGCACCCGTTGACTTTCACCAGTTGACTTTGACCTTGACTTTGACCAACATGACTTTTTATGGGCTCAACAAATTGGCATACCCATGGGCTTTGAAGTCTCCAATGAGCAAAGATGGAATTGGGTTATGGATAAGTTCAAAAATAAAATTTTTAAATGGATTGACCTTCAGTCTAATATTTCCCAAAGAGCCTTTGTCCTTAAGCACATTATTTTGCCTTGCCTGACCTATTTTCTGTCTTGCTAGCTTCCTACTAAGAAACAGCTTTCTCAAGCCATTTCTCTGGCCAGGAGATTTCTTTGGGGAGGTAGTAATATCCCCAAGGTTGCTTGGAAGATCTGCTGCATGAAGAAGTCTGAAGGTGGTCTGGGTTTGATATGCCCTACCAGGATGGCTGCTTAGATGGCTGCTAAATGGATCCTTAGGGCAGTTTCTTCTGAGGATTTTTGGGCGTGCTTGATCAAAAGGGATATTTCCAAATTTTGGATTAAAGATAACAAGTCCTAGTCTAACTTTTATGTTTGGGATGTTATTGTTTCTCCAGCTAATTTTGTTCCCAAAGGAAGTGTCTTGGTTTGCAACTTCTGGAAAGCTTGGATGTCCATAAAAAGGGAGTACAAAATACCTCTTTCATTTCAGTTTAATCATTCTTTTCTTTTGCAGGATTCCATGTAGTTTGGTTGGCATACTCAAGATCTCATCTCCTCCTTCCGCATTAGATGGAACAAGTGTAGAAGGAGTGGCTTTAACAATTGGAGTGATCTTCTTAATAATGGTACTGTGCTAGAAGACTGGCATTTAATGAACATTGATTCTCTTTCTGTTGCCTATAAACAGATCCTCAGAGAGAAGAAGAATAAACTGTTGGAAGTCTTGGATCACACCATGTGGCAAAAGAAGATCATGCTTGGTGAAGTTGCTCAAGACATATTTAACAACTTCAAAAGGTCTAGCAGCAGCATCAGATTGCTTGTTGGAAGACTTAATAGAAATTGGAATCTTTCATGGACAGCTCAACAATCGAGATATAGATTTCAGTGCATCTGGTCCTTCCCTGCTGCCATTAAGCACTGCTACCTTCAGTGACTAATTCTCCATAGAGGTGTCTGGACTGGGAGCAAGGCGAGAAAATTTAAAATTGATGCAGGACAATGTTACTTCTCTGGTGTGGATGAAGACTTGGAACATTTGTTTTTCAAATGTAAGAACTCCTCTAGATATTGGAGGGTCTTTTTTCTGTACTGCCAGATTTATGGGGTAAGGTCACCAAATTTCAGAGTTCTTCTTATAGGAGAAGCCAACAAAATGGACATTGTTCTTTGGCAAATTCTGAGGGCTCATATTCTGTGGGCTATCTGGAAAGATAGGAACAACAAAATTTTTTACAAGTATTGTAAAGACAATTTTCTCCCCTGTATGATGGGCATTGTAAGACTTATTGATCACTGCTTACATTCTAACAATTGTACCCCCTAAAGTGATGACAGTCCAGCTTTGATTCTAAAAAAATAACCTTGTAATAAGTGGAGAACCAAAATGCTTCAAGCTCATTCTACATCTAGAGCCCTTGTGGCCAGCTTTATCAAGCTGCATATTGAAGGGTATAAGATGTAGTAGTCCCTTCCTTTTCGAAGGCCCTTTGTATCTTCATTTTGTCGTGCATCAATTTTAAATTTTCTGTTCTCTCAAAAAAAAACTGTGAGCTTCGTTTGGTGAGCTTCGATAGGGGAGGTCCTCGATCAGGAACCAACCAGCTGCGTTTGGTGCTTCTTGCGGGTACCAACTACGAGCTTCGTTGGCGAGCTTCGATAGGGGAGGTCCTCGATAGGGCATCGTGGATTTACTGATTTCTAGTTGGGAGACTCGCGATTGTCATGCTTGGTATCCCCATTTTCGAGGCACGATTTTCGGAGATCCTTGGTATCGCTTCCATATAAGTTTGTATCGCTTTCGAGCACTCAAGCTTAACCTTTGCTCTTTTGAGATAGGGAGGTGTAATATGAGCACTATGTATAAGCACTATATAGGGAGGTGTAATATGAGCACTATGTACATTCACTTGCATTGTTGTTCTTTCAACCAATTCAAACAAAGCTGAGAAGAAAAAAAAATCAAAAGACAAGAGCGAGAAGAAAAATCAGTTTGCAATAGTTAACCTTCCAGTCTTTCGGTTTTTTCCCTTCTCTTTTTCGAGGAGTTGACGATCTCTATTTCTTGATCCATTTTTTATGATCCATGTATTCCTTATCACTTTGTATCGTATTCGATTAGTCTTAACCCTTGCTTTGTGAGATAGAAGGGTCCTATGAGTACTATGTACATTCACTTGTAGACATGTTCTCTCAGTCAATACATTCACTTGTAGATATGTTCTCTGAACCAGTTCAAGCAAAGGTGAGAAGACCAAAACAAAAGAAAGCGAGAAGAAGAATCATTTCACATACGTTTATCAATAAAGCTTGATAGCTGATAATCTACCTTAAATCTTGGAACATGAACAAGTGGGACTGTAGAAATCGAAGCACGTCTCTTTTAAATATCGTTGCAATTATAGACTCCTTTTCTTTTTCTTTTATAAATATTGTCTTTGGGAGGCTAGCCAAGTTTCGAACTACTCATGTGGAGAGTTCTGTCCCTCAAGACAGAAACCTTCCACTCGTTCCTTTGTTTCCTTCTCTTTTCCAGGAGTTGAGAATTTCTGTTTCTTGATCCTTTTTTTTTTGTGAGTAAAAGGAATGGAGGGTGTTTAAAAACTTCGAAAACTTCAGGCGTTTATTTAAAAATCCAAGCAATCAACACACCCTTTCAGAAACCATAACATGTGCAACAGCTGAGTGATTCCAGTTAAAATGGACATTTCAAAATTATATATGCATACTTCGGAGTTATATGCAAAAAAAAAAAAAACATTTCTTTTTTAGCTTTGTGTCTGCCGTGTGTCTGCCTATTTGTGTCTGCCATGTAAGAGCAGTTAAGGCAGACACAAATAGGCAGTTAAGAGCAGTTAAGGCAGACACAGTCCAATGTTTTTTTTTTTCTTTTGAACACAACAGAAAGTATAAAATTGATGCTGAAAAAAAATTACAACAGATGCCACATCTTCCCTAACTGGGAGGGCAGAACAGGATCACCCAAGAATAGTGCTAACATAATCACCAAGGAAGGTGATCATGTCCAATCTGGACTTGGAGTACAAAGGGACGAGTTTAGCTTTCCAAGCATTAAAATGGTTTTTCTTTAAGATTTCAAAGGGACTCAGGGGGACCGGTTGAGTACTTTGACAGGCTGTGAGGCAAAGGTTGAATATTTTTTTCAACCCATATATACAAGAGAAGAAGTGGTCTTTGTTATTCGATCTAAAAAGGACATTGTTTCTGTTTTTCCAAATAGACCAGAAGAAATGATTCCTAATAATCTGCCACAGGTGAATGTCAAGGCCACATGAATCACCAATAAGGATTTCCTTACAGCTGGGAATTTTTAGACCCTGCAACCGACAGAAAGACCATATGCAGCTCCAAAATCTTGCAGCAATTTTGCACTTTATAAACAAATGCTCCAAATCCTCTTCTTTGTCACAAGTTTTACAGCGACCAGCATCAATTTTATACTTCCTAGCATGACTTCCCGTCCAGATTCCTTTATGGAGAATTAGCCAATTTAGACAAGATTGCTTGTTGGAGATAGGGAAGGCCCAGCAACACTGAAATCTGTACTTCCACTGTAAATGGGACCATTGCAGATCCCACTTCTTGTTGAGTTTCCCAGAGATTTCTTTTACACTTCTGACATTCCTTCTGAAGGAGCTTAGCATATCACAGGCAATGTCTTGGAGAGTAATCTCTTTCTTCCACAAGTTGACCTCCAACTTTTTCTGCAGTTGCTCCTTCTTATCCAGAAGAATCTGTTTACAGAACACAGACAACCCATCAGAATCTAGAATAACATTGTCATCCAGCACTTCTCCTCCATTTATCAAGTCTTGCCAATGGGCAAAGCCTTTTTTCCTGCATTTATTCCATCTGATGGGGAAAGACAGATGGTTGTTCCTTTGAGACCAGCCCAGCCAAATGGAGTTCTGTACAATGAATGTAAAATTGTTAGCAAACCATAACGGGAGGATGTACTTGGACTTAACTGTCATCCAAGCATTCCAAAAATTACATATCAGTTGGCTACCCTTAGGCACAAACTCAACAGGAGAAGAGATCACATCCCAAAGCGAGCAACCATCCCAGCTTTTGTTGTTCTTAACTCTGAATCTATTGACATTTCTTTTAATCAAACAAGCCCAGTAGTCATTAGAGGAAACAGCTCTAACAATCCACTTGGCAGACATTTGAGTGGCCATCCTAGAGGGACAAATGAGACCAAGGCCCCCTTCACTCTTCTTCCACATCGCATATTTGGAAGAATAGAAATAGTGCCATCTTCAAGGATAAGAGAAAGGATTACTTCTTCACCTTTATGTATGGATTGAGGAAAATAGTCAGACTTTATTTATCAGTCCCGAACAATGATCAATTGGATAATAGAAGCCCTTTTGTAATTTTGAAAAATCATCATTTCAATGTTTGGAAAACCAAACTCCTTAGATTGTATTCTAAGCCTAGAGAAGACATGATCACTTTTCTAGGTGATTTTACTGATTCCTACCTCCTGTGATCCTTCCTTTGGTAGTCATTAAGGAAGTTGCTTGAGTCTACCATGATTTGTAATTTTTGACTAGCATTATAGATGGAAATGTTGGAGGAATAATTCAGCCGTAAAGAAGCTATTGAGATATTTAATCCTTTAACCGTGATTCGAATTATGCACTCTATTCAGATGGGCAATACATAAATTTGATTATCCGTGCACTGGATAAATACAACATTGTCTAATTTTCCCCATCGATTGTCCTTACAAACGAGCGATGTAGCTTTACGTTCACCAAACTCTTTAGTACAAGATTATTGCAGGGAGTTGAGCCGATCAGTTTCCCATATGCATTTCATACCATTTATTTCAGCTGACTAGTTGTACTAAATGAGGGCAGTACTAGTTATTTCAGCTTCGCCCATTTCTAGTTTCATGTAGAGATTGAATCACCATATGTCTCTTTTAGGTTAGAAAATGACTATCCAGCCGAGCCCTGACTTTTAACGACTGGATCTCGTAGCTTGCCGATAGTATCCACGGATTTAACTTTTTAAAAATATCCTGTAGAGCTTTCTTCAAGAGGTTTAATTTTACAGTTCATTCTCTCATAGACATTCGATTGTTGCACAACACTTCTCCAAATGGAGGCAGATGTGTACATGGATGTTCGTAACTTATCAATTGGGCCGTTAGCCAATAGTTATAATCAAGCTTTCTGGGATAAGAGGGTTCCATGAGCATTTTGTCCCTTCACTTGTACAACTATTTTTTTAATTAATTCATGCAGGAGAGACCAAGCGTAAGCGTAGGCCAAACTTCCTCTTTAAACACACAAAAAAATAAGAACTCTATAATAATTGATGCACGCAGTTTCCGAAAGCGAAACCTCTCAATATTCAAGGATATCAAGTCCAAAGAGTGCTCTCTGCTGCTCTTTAATCACAAAAAATAGATTGACCAAAGGAACTCAAAACCTGAACTCCTCCAGAAAGAAGGGAAGTGACCCATCCGGATGCAAATCTTTCGCTCATACTATACTTTCATACGATTCTCGAGACCTAATTCGAATTTCCTCCTTAAAACACAAAAGAAAAAATAAAAGAAAAACAGAAGTCACTATCATAATTGATGCATACACTTCCGAGAGCGAATCCTCTGAATATTCCAATGTTCAGGGATCAGGATAGCAAGTGCAA
Source organism: Ceratopteris richardii (assembly GCA_020310875.1). Classification (NCBI taxonomy): domain Eukaryota; kingdom Viridiplantae; phylum Streptophyta; class Polypodiopsida; order Polypodiales; family Pteridaceae; genus Ceratopteris; species Ceratopteris richardii. The sequence goes on from CM035442.1 coordinate 2,302,031, forward strand.
AGAGTCCTCTCTACGTTTCTTTAATCACAAAAATTAGATTGATTAAAGAAACTCTGGTCAACTCCTCAAAAAAGATATTTTCAGGCCCTCATACCCATAGCGGATCATGGGTCGCGCGCGTTTTATATTTGATGCAGGAAGCCTACATATTAAATTGATGATGGCGATGTTGATAGTTGAGACCTTCGATGTGATTCCTGAAGATGACCTACGAGAGCCTTCATGCAGCCAATGCTCTTGCCACCTGTATAATGCATTTAAATAAATCAGCATCTATACACGTAGTGAGAGCCTTCTTTACATGCTCACTATTCTAGAACAAGTATAGAAGGATGTCACTATTATGTTTCTAAGTGAAGTGGTTGAAAATACGCTTCTGGGGATGCATTCAAATCCATGGTTCTCTATCATCTAAGGCATGATGTCGACGTGAATAGTTCGAAACTTGGCTAGCATCCCAGACAACAATATTTAGAAAAGAAAAGAAAAAAAGTCTACAGTTGTAACGGTATTTAAAAGTAAGACGTGCTTCGATTTCTTCAGACACTTGATTTTTGCACAACAGAAACGAAGGGAAGTGGATCATTTCCACTCGAACAGAAATCTTCAGCTGTTAGTGATGCAAATCTATCCTTTATATTATACTTTCATCCGATCTTAAACCCATAGTGGATCCGCATACGATAGTTTCATGGGATCCGCACATGCAAGAAGCCCTTAAATATGCAGCTGGGAAGAAACGACGATCAGCGAGGTTCTTACCTTGCGGGACACCCCAGCTATTATGTTGATGATGGCGCCATGAATAATTGAGACCTGCATGAGTCTACATGCATCCAATTCATACATAGCGATGCTCCTCTACTATGTATCCTTCAATAGATCCTTCATTTGGATCCAATTAGAAATCGAGTTCTCCTCTATTCATCAGCTATCACAACACCAAAACGTATCACAAAATAGAATAGGAAGAATAATTAAGAGATTCTGTGAAGATTTCATACATTATTAGTTCATAGTTCTCATTTGTTGGATGATGTATACAACTCAAACTTTCTCATGGATAATAGACATGCTACTAGCTTTGTGGGTCAAGTTCTAGCGAACCCTTAAGATCCTAGGAATCCACATTAACTAGCTATATTACCAAACTACTTTTCATCTACCCATAATTTGAAGCAATCATTGCAACAATATAAGGGTTACTCAATAGTCGATAGATAAACCTCTTCCATCTAGTTTTTTCTTAACCTAGAACTTGGCTAGTTCTTGGCTAACCTTGGAATTGAAAATCTAGATTTGCAAGAATCACGTGAGTTAGAAGATGCTACTAACTTTATGGGTAAAGTTCTAGCACACCCTTGAGATCCTTGGAGTCCACATTAACCAGGTATATTACCAAACTATTTTTCATCTACCGATAATTTGAAACAATCATTGCAACAATATAAGGGTTACTCAATAGTGGAAAGATTGCCCACGGGACCCCCCAAATCCCACAAAGCAGGGGAAGCATGGTTGATTCCTAGGTCGCATTACAAAGAAGGTTGATCACCCTCTCGTCGCCCTCATGCGGGACCCACTTGGGTTTGAGCTTGTTGTTGATCAAAATGAGGACTTGATGGTGTCTGAAGGGGGGGGATTTCTTACTGTTGACGATCCTTTTGCCAAGGAGGAATAGAGATTTTTCAATCGACCACTCCCTGGGGGGGTCGCCGAAGTTGAGAGCACACCGCTCTCGCCAAATTTTCCACAGGACTTCCCCTCTGATTGCGTTCCAGAGAGCCGCAGAGCATCCAATCGCTTCTCCCAAGAGGACTTGTTTCCAACAAAGCTGTTTCTGAACTCTGATTTTCAGTCCAACTATCTGCCAGATTCTGAAGGAGTTGGGGCAAGTAAGGAAGATGTGTGGGACATCTTCGATAGCACGGTGGCAGCGTTTGCACCACGGGGGGATCCCACAAATTTTGCTTGCCTTATGGTTAGTCCAAATTCGGCGCTGAAGAATTTGCCATAAGAGGACAGACTTCTTAATCTCTATAAGTGGGTGCCAGATACCCATGAATTTCATGTCCCACCGAAGCCGCGTCCAAGACAGGCACCACTTCTTGTTGAGGCTGATCTCGAGGTCATTTGTTTCTTTGATGTTCGGGATTTTGAGTAGGCTATTTCCATTGTGCCATTTGAGACCACGCTCATTCGGAGCATCATGTCCCATGAGAAGGCGAGTTTTGTAACGATCCCAAGCGAGGCATCTGCTTTGCAAGGTGTTCCATTCTTCGTAAGAGATGTTTATGCGAGGGTCGATATCCTCGAAGTTGATCCAACTGTTGGTGTCTTGTTTCCAGAGGTGTTTCCATTTTTTGAGTCCTTTGTTCCATAACTTCTTGGCATTTTGAATGTTCCACGATTCCACACTCCGGATGCCATGTATTGGAAACCAGATAGAGTCGTTTTGTCTGATTCCGGCCGCCCACTTCCAGTCCTCACTAATTCTTGTGAAGCTTTTGACTTTATTCCAGCCCTTCCAAAGAGAGCATACGAGGTTGGAGCCTTTCGGGAAGACCGGTATCGGGGAGAAGAGCAGGGTCATGATGTCAAGGTTCTTCCAGTTCGGGGACCCCGTGAGGGCCAACTCGTTTTTGTTTCTGAAGATCAGCTTGGCCCACGAGGCCTCCCTATTGCACCAAGCTTTAATCATCCATTTGGCTGCCAGTTTGTTAGCCATACACCCAATGTCCAGGATGCCAAGCCCCCCGCTATCTCTAGGGCTGGTGCAGATGGCCCATTTGATTTTAGGCACCCCCCTTCTGTTATGGTCACCCGTCAAAAGAAAGTTTCTGCAGATGCTATTTAGTTTGGACAGGCCTTGCTCATTCGGTCTCCAGCAAGAAAGGAAATAGATGGTAGACGAGAGGAGGAACGTGTTGATAACCATCGCCCGTCCAGCGAGATTGATTTGCATGCCTCTCCAGTAATTTAGCTTGTTTTCAAGTTTGGCCAGCACCCAGTTCCATCGCTGCTCCATAGAGACGTCAAACCCCAAGGGGATTCCGAGCAGCCGAAAGATTTGGCCCTGCGGAATGATTTGACAGCCTTGATCAATAAGAAGGCCAGGTTGGTGTCCCACAATGGCCCTAACGGCGGTCTTATTGTGGTTGATTTTGGATCCAGAGGCCTCACAGAAGGTGTCAAGACACCTCCAGAAAGTTTCCAGGCTGGTATTATCATTGTGAACGAACGCATTCATATCGTCAGCAAAAAGTCTCATGATGATTTGACTGTGGTCGTGAGGTAGCTGGAGGCCTTTGATATTGCCAGCCTCCACATGATGAGCCACGAGTCTGCTCAGCCCCTCAGTGGCGATGGCAAAGAGAAGGGGGGCAAGAGGGCACCCTTGTCTAATAGATCTTTTAAGATGGATCGCCTTCGAAAGTTTGCCGTTAACGTTAATCTGGGTCGTTGCGTTGCCGAGAAGGGTCGCGATCATCTTGGTGAATTTCTGACTGCATCCGAGGTCTTGGAGCGACTGCAGAATATAGTCCCATTCCAGCCTATCATAGGCTTTGTCAAAGTCGATCTTGAGGAAGACCACATCTTGATTAGACTCTTTTGCAAATTGAATACCTTCCCAAATATCCATAATGGTTTCCAGGATGGACCTGCCTTTGATGAAACCTTTTTGGTCCTCACTAAGCCAAGATCTCAGGTGGCACGCCAGTCTGTTGGCAATGACTTTGGCGACGATCTTGTATCCTGTTTGGAGCATCGTAATTGGCCTCCAGTTCTCGATTCTGTTTTTTTCTCCCTTCTTGTGAATCAGCTTGATAATTCCATTATTTATACAAGAAGGAAGAGCACCAAATTTTAGCGCTTCTTGCCAAACCAACCGAAGAGGGGTGGCAACCACCAGCTTGAAGGATTTAAAAAACTCGTTAGTGAGTCCGTCGGGTCCCGGGCTTTTACCGAGAGGGAGGGCATCAATGACCTCAATGATTTCTGATTCAGAGATCGGGGCATGGAGTAGGGAGTGGAGGTTGGGTGGTATTCTCCGGGGGGAAACCCTAGATATGGCAGCCATGCAGTCCCTTCTAAGGTGGGAGAGGGGGTTCGAGGTTCCCAGGAGTCTCGTGAAGTGCCCTTCGATGATGCCAACATTATCTTCTTCCGAGTTGCAAACATTGCCATGTGGGTCTAGCAGTAGGGGAATCGTCTCTCTGTTGTGTTTCCTTTTAAGGATACTGCACATCTCTTTGGTGGGTCTGTCGGCTTTTCCAGCCCACCACTCCTTGAAGAAGATTTGCAAGTTCTTCCTTTGTATTTCCTCCTCGTATCTCAACGCTGCTCTGATTTTTCGGAGGCCTTTCTGGGCTTGGTGTTTTCCTTTGTTCACTTCCTCCTCGAGTCGCCAGAGTCTGTGGTAAAGCGCTTCCCTACGAGCCCGCCGCGCTGTCTCGAGCAACTTCTTAGTTCTGATCATGATCTTGCGAGACTTGTCGACCGCACTTCTCCAGCCCTTGGCTGGGGCCAAGCCAGACGCAAACGCCACCTTCCACACATCGGCAATCTCTTGATGGACGGAGGGGAGAGAGAAGGTGGAAGCGTTGGCATGGAACCACGGAGCCTTCTGGGTCCTGTTGGAAGGTTGAAAAGTGATAACGATCGGGTAGTGATCAGAGATGGTGAGGTCAGTACGTTGCGTGATGGAAGGGTGGCCCCACAGATGAGTAAAACTCTGAGAAATGTAGCATCTATCAAGTCTAGCTTTCCTCAGATCTTCGCCCGCTTGGAGGTTCGACCAGGAAAAGCCATTCGAGTCTTTGAATTCGACCAGATCCAAGTGGAATTTGGTCATGTCCCACGTTTCTTTCTCCCGACTGTCGATGACCCTGCCCTTGCCCATCCATCTGTCCCTAGGGTCCTCCACCATGTTGAAGTCTCCACAAATAAGCACGTTGTGGGGAAGCGAGTCAAGAGAGGACCAAGTGTTCAGCCTCTCCAGATCCGCGTTAGGGGCGTACAAAGAGACCATAGTAACACAGAGGGGAGCACCGAAAGAAACCGCAATCCAGTGGTGATTTACATCTTCAATGGAGTTCTCAATCTTTTCAAGCCAGGGTTGTTTAACACCAATAGCCGTTCCACCGGACCCGCGCCGGTGCTTTGTTGGAATCCACACATGGGCCGAGGAAACCTGTCTGAGTCGTTTCAGAAGGTCATCACCGTCAATTTTAATCTCTTGAATGCATATAATGTCTGGTTTTAAGCTAATGTCGCGGAGCCATTGACCAATGATGGCCGCTCTTGAGGGGTCGGTTAGCCCCCTAGCATTTAGCGAGATGACAATCATTTATTTGTTGATCCCTCTTTGCGGGAGGGAGCCTTGTCCTTTCTTCTCTTGGGTTCATCTTTCTTTTTCGCTGGGATCTGATCCCGGCCTAGCAGTCGGTTCTTGTGCGGGCTTTTCCATGGTAACTCCATGGGCTGTTTTCCTTTGCGGGATGCTCCCTGTTGAGGAGAATTTGGCCCCGTGCTCGGCACCGTTTCCGGGATCGTCGATCCAATGATGGAACTTTCACTGTCCATGTTATCTTCATTACTAGTGGTGAAGCCATCTTCTTTGCTTGTAGAGTAACCCTCCTGGGGGGTTTCTTTGTTTTCCGGGATCTCTAGGGCTTCGTCGTAGTTATCTACCTCAGGTGGCTTCCCACTTGGGTAGTCGAGCTCGTTGATCTCTTTACCAAGATTGCAATACAAGTTGTTGTAGGGGTTAGTTAGAAGGTTGTTTCTCTCGCCGTTGGCCCTCGGACTTCTTTTCCTTCTTCTTCTGACTTCAGTAAAGCCATCGGCATCAGCTTGTGGAATGGGGAGACCCTTGCCTTCCCCTTCCATGGTCGGATGGGTCAAGTCGCCTACTTGGCCCTGAGCCGTTTTGGAGGCTTCTTGAGGTCGTTTGTTTTTTTGCCTGAGAGGGCAGTCTTTGATCCTGTGACCTTGCTGACCACAACGAAAGCACGCGTTGGGAAGGTTTTTGTAAGTGATATCCTGTTCCCAAACTTCTCCTTCTCCCATGTCCACTTTGATCGTAGATGGAAGTGGCGAACTGAGGTCGGCCTCGACGCAGATTTGTGGGTGCCACCTAGCATTGAACGAGTGTCTTGCGCCTTCGTAGATTAGGCCACCAATGTCATCGCGTGAGGCCAGCGGTTTGCCGATAGGGGAGACTATGTCCCACACAAATTTGTACAAGAAGTAAGGGAGATTCGGGAGCTCAACCCAAAGGGGGTACCAAAGCGGTTTCGATTTGTCGGGAGTAAAGTCCGGGGACCATCTGAATAGGCACAGGGTCGCCCGACCGAGCTGCCAGGTGCCAACGCTTAGGGCTTGGAACGCCATCTCTTCATTTTCAAAGACTAGTAGCAAGTGGTTCGCTGGCAAGAACTGACATTTGCTGACTACTAGTCCCCTAGGGAACCACTCTTTTCGAAGCCATTGTCGCACAGTTTCAAGCGGGGGCCTGGGGCCAAACACTTGGCCAACAAGGCACACTTTCTTAAGCTCCTCTTGAGCAGACAGAACTGCGGGTCTACTAAGGGACACGACGGGGGATTCAACCCTTTCGGGTGCCCCAGGGGCGGCACACGACCCCCCCTCCAGCAGAGCGGCCAGTGTATCAGGCCCCCCGGGGGGAGGGGCCCGATTGCTTTTCACGAGAGAGCATGAAGCCACATCCATGGCCAAAAGGGACTTGCACAACTATCACTGCTTAATAACCAAAGTCAGAGCCCTTCGACATGGAGAGAGGACTGACCCCCAAACACACCGAGGCCAAACACCCTCTTACTTCATTAATCTCTCCACTGCTCTCTCATTTTTTTCCCCTTTTTTTTTTTTTTTTTTTTTTTTTTTTTTCTCTCTCTTTTTTTTTTCTTTTCTTTTCTTTTTTTTTTTTCTTTTTCTTCCTCTTTTCTTTTTTTTTTTTTCTCTCTCTTTTTTTTTTAAATACCTTCCTCTTCTTCTTTTTTTCTCGCTTTCTCTTTTTCTCTTCTTTTTGTTAACTCATTTTATTTTAATTTAAAAGTTAAAAGGCGACCGGTCGTTGGGACACGGCGACCGACGAGGAGGTGTCGCCGATCGCGGGGGAATCAGGGGGAATCAGGAGTCGCCGATCGCGGCGGGGCCAGGTGTCGCCGATGTCGGGGGGGCCAGGTGTCGCCGATCGCGGGGGAGTCAGGTGTCGCCGGTCGCGGGGAAGCCAGGTGTCGCCGATCGCGGAGGACAAGACGACCGACGAGAAAAGCGACCGGAGGACGACGCCGATCGGAAGTTAAAACGAGCGGGAATCCGGGCGATACACGCGGAGGGCCTCAGCAAGCGATACTCGCAAGGGCACGAATAGCGGTCGCGATACACGCTAGATCCCCGAAACCCGCGATACTCGAGGGGGAGGGGTGTCCGATCGTGTCGACGACTCAACCCCTCAACCCAAAGGGGAGGGGGAGTCGGTCACGACGACACCACGAACACCAACCGACCGTGAGATGCTACAGCGTTGAAGATACCCTCGCCACAGCGAAGGAAAACACACTACCTGGACTCCATGGTGTACGGTTTTGCCTGATGTACGGATTTGCTTCGAAACTCCTTTGCACTAGACCCCTTTTCTTGTACCTTTGTTTCTTAATTTAATTCAAGTCCGGGAGAGTAGGCTTTGCCGAACTTCCTTTATATAAAAAAAAATAGTGGAAAGATTTACCTCTTCCATCTAGTTTTTTCTTGACCTAGAACTTGGCAAGTTTTTGGCTAGCCCTAGAGTTGAAAATCTATTTTGCAAGAATCATATTGTCGAGGAAGAAGGAGGTCAGGTGAATGGGAAGAGCCAGTGCGGGGTTGGATCGGGCCCTGTGTGTATGCCGTTCCCACTCTCTGACGAGCGGTGTCTGTGCACTGGGCGCCTCGCCCTCTCACTCTCTGGTGTGGAAATCCTTGTAGGGCCCCTACCCTCTCGGAAGAGAAGAGCATGCGTGCGTGTGAGAACGTAGGCGTCGAGAGCAAGAAAGTCCAGCTACAGCAGTAATACACGAAAGTCACGGGATCGATGTGCAGAAAAAGCTCAATGATACATTGGAAATGCTAGTGAAATCATCCAATAAAATCTCGATGATACAAAGATTCCTGCTATAGTGCAGGTTGGTAATATGGAAATCCACTACAGTGCGATAGGGTGATACAATATGACGTCGCTACAGTGCAGATCGGCCAAATATAACGTAGACCTCCTGCTATAGTGCAAGAAGTCGCTCTTGAGTCTCGGTGGTCTTCAAAACTTTTCTTTTCTTCGGTCTTCAAACAAAGCTTCTTTTCAACTATCCTCCGTAATAGCTTCTCTTCTCTTTACTTCAATAGTCCGCAATCACTTCATATAATCTCTGAAATCATCAACCTGGAGAGAAGATCCATAGAAACAATCCATGAGATGAGCTTGGTTTCAATCTTCAATATCTTTCTTCACGTCATTTAATCTCTGAAATCATCAACCGCAACCTCATATAATATGTCCAACAATCAACCGCAATTTGAAAAGAAGATCCATAGAAAAAATCCACGAGGAGGGGAAAAATCATGTTAGTACACTGACAACTTCATGGTAAAAACACACTAAACTTATTTGAATGACATACACATAGTCATATGGAGAAAAAACATATTCATGATTTCATAATACTTATTTTCTTCCCTCCACTGAATGAAATCAAATAGTTATACATCAAGTTCTTATGAATTCTCATGTACTAATAAATTATGTAGCCAAGGTGGACTTTCAATTGTCTTGCAATGGTAATTTTTTATCCTCAGACCATATGTTTACTTCCTCCAATGTTGCTCCCATACACAATTTTTGTTTCTGAGATTGTATTTCGGATTTAACTATGAAAACTTAAAATATGCAAAAAGATGAGGTTGTCGACCATGACTTGTTTTGATACATTATTGAAAAAAAATCATTTCTAATAATACTTTGCTCTCTCTCACCGCTTTTGTTTTAGTTCTTAACCCTTGACCGACCTATCCACCGCCCTCTCTCTCTCTCTCTCTCTCTCTCTCTCTCTCTCTCTCTCTCTCTCTCTCTCTCTCTCTCTCTCTCTCTCTCTCTCTCTCTCTCTCTCTCTCTCCATAGGCATCGCTAGACTCGCGAGTCGCCACCAGCCTATCTCTTTGTTTTTTATTCTGTCTGCAACATGCATCAGCTACAGGAAGAATGCCCATATGCAAGGGAGAAGTGATGGCTCCTTGAATGTGCATGTCTAGGGTTTTGGGTCGTTTTTCGGGGCGCTTTCCCTCTCCCCCTGGCGGGGAGGGCTTGCATTCTCGCGGTTGCTTCCAGTCCCCCTCGTAGTGAGGGGGACCTGTGTCCTCGTCCTTCCTTCTCGTCCGGGTGTGCTTGGGGTGGTCGCTGCTCAGAGGTCTGCTCCCATGGCTCTGTTTGAAGCCTTACGCAATGGTCTGACAGAGTATGACTCAGTTACCGTTGAAAACGATCTTGGAAAGATGCTGCAAAATGACATTGAAGATGGTGTTGATAGCGCCCCTGCTCTACCCCAAACCGTCAGCATGACGGGTAAGTTGTTGGGATCCAGTCCTCCTAAAGTTCCTGAAGAAGCTGTTGTGGAGTACGCTCAATCAATTTCGAGGTCCTATGCTGACACTGCTCCACAAGAAGGTCGTTATCCAGGTGATGTTTTTCCTTTGAACCTTGTCGATAGTGAAGATAGTGATAGCGAAGAAGAAACCCTTGTTATTGATAGACTGTCGTTGGACAACTGGCATGATCACCTTAGTAGTAGGGTCATTATTGGCTTGTGCCATGGTCCGTGACCCCCACAAGAAGTGTTAAAGTCTCGGCTTAAGAATAATTGGGAATCTAGAGGAGTCTGTGAAGCACGTACAGTACTGTCCGAACAACTACCTGCTTTTCTTTTTTGAGGACGCCAACAGTGCTTTGCATGTCCTGACGGAAGGTCAATGGTTAATCCGTAATATCCCTATCTCCTTGTTTAAATGGCACCTAGGTTTCGATCCGAAGGGTCCTAAGCCAACTAAAATCCCGGTTTGGGTTGAGTTCTAGGACCTCCCTCTGAAATTTTACCCATGGGTGGAAAAATTAGGTAATAAAGTGGGTCAGGTGCTTGGCCAAAGGACTAGGAACAACTTAATCAATCCTAAGTGGGATCCACAAATTCTTGTGGAAGTAGATGTTTCCCAAGTGATAAAAACTCACATTTCCATTAAAGATTCCTGTGGTCGTAAGCTACATGTGCAAAAAATCATGTATAGGAATTTGCCCAATGCTTGTTATAACTGTTACAAGCAAGGGCACCTCATTAAAGAGTGCCCTCTCATCCTTAAAACTGAAGTCCAAGAAGAGCCTCATGAGAAATCTCCAGTTCAAGCAACTGGGAGTATTCCTAACCCAATGCAAAAAAAAATGTTAATAAATCAAAAAAGAAGTCCTTTAAGTCTGACAATTTGTTTAATATACTGCTTGACGATATTTCTAATCCCTTCGAGGATAAGGTTGGTCAAGTTTTGGAAAAAGATGATTTGGATTGTGCTACTGATGGTGTTAATGTTGGTTCAGATGCTGATAAGGAAAATGTGGCTTCCTTTCCTAACAGAGTCCAAGATCAGGGATGGAAGGTGGTGGGTAAGAAAAATAAAGTTATTGTGTCTTCTCAAAATGCTGATAACATGAATAGTGCTATACAGGATATTCAACGAGCTCAGATACCACCTCTCCTGGTTTCTCAGCCACAACTGGTTTCCCAAGAGATAAACCATATGGATCAAGAGAAACTTGACAATATGGAGGATGATATGCAGGCTGATGAGGTAGTTCCTATGTCTCAAGAGCCAGAGTTTTCTAAATAGGCTGCCTTCACTCCTAAACCTAAAAGGAAGGAGGCTCTTAGGTCTTCATTGGCCGTGCTAAAGCCCACTAAGAATAGCAGGAAGTAAAGTGTTGTTTTTCCGTTCATTGTTATCTATGTCTGACATCTTCATTTGTTCTTACAACATAAAAGGTTTGACAGATCCGGTTAGAGCTAAATTTTTCAGTAATTGGCTGATTAACCTTCCTAAGCAGCCTGATATTATCTGCCTCCAGGAGTTGAAAGTGGGTGGTAACTCTCTTTTATTCAATCTCAAAAGAGTGTCTGCTAGATTCAAATGGTTTGTCACTAATCATAATTCCGGTAAGGGTGGTTGTGCTATTGGTGTTTCTACTCACATCCTTCACTCGTTTATTGACTTTAAAAGTATTTTCACCAATCAATGGTGTTCTGTCTGCCTTGGGAACCCTTTTGATATTGCTATTGTTTCAGTGTATGCTGCTAAGAATGACTCTGTTCGGTCGGATTGTTGGGATGAGATCAAAGGAATGCAAGGTCCTGTTATTGTTATTGGTGATTTTAATTATGGTGACTGACATTAAAGATAGGTGGGAAGCTAAAGGGAGAGTGATCAAAGGGGTTGAAAAAGATTCTTGGTTTAGTTTGTGTAACTCCCTGGAGCTTACTGATATTTCCTCGTCTTCTGGGATGACTTGGTCCAACAAGCAGTTGGGTAAGTCCTTTACTGCTGCTAGACTTGATAGATGCTATGTCAGTATCCCTTTTGTCCAAAATTGCTGGGACACTCGTGGCAACCTTGACCCCTCCCTGCTTATGTACGATCACAAGCCTCTTTTGGTTACCTTTAAAAAGGGGAACCCGAATATTAGGGCTGGTTGGCCCCATATGGACTGTAATTATCTCAAGCTGCCTAGTGTGTTGTTGCAAACTAAAAAGATCTTTACCTTCAATTTTAAGAAGGAAAGCTCTCCTAGCCAAGCTTGGTTCAACTCTGTCAAAGATGTTCAGAAGTTGTTCACTCAACTCAAGTCTCTTGCCAAGCAAATTAGGGCTAATCGTAGACATGCCATTTCTGATAGACTTGCCATCCTTGATGCCAACTCCCAAGAATACTTGATATCTCCTTGAGGCTGTGTAAAGAGAGATATCTGGAAGCTAGCTATTCTCTTGCCTCTTCTAAAGAATTCTAGAGTGAGAAGATTGATAGAAATAACAACTACATGTTTTCCATGATGAAAAAGCAAAAAGCCAAGGATTTCATCCCTCCTTTGAAAAGAAATTCAGGTGGTCATACTGGTAATATTCAAGAGTCCTTGCAAGAGGCCAAGAGTTTCTTTATGAATGTTTTCTCTGCTTCTCCCAAGTGCGGGGAGGATATACAGAGGGCCAGAGCTACCATTGCTTCAAAAAGGAAAAAAATGATTCCTAAAACCCTGAGCTCCATTCTGGACTTGCCCCTCACTGCCGGTGAGATCAAAGAAACCATTCATAAATTGAAACCATGCAAATCTCCAGGTATCGATGGTTTGCCAAATGAATTTTTCATGGTTCTGAATGACTTTCTCACTCCTTTTATTCTTTTGATTTGGGAAGAAGTAGCTGGTAAAGGGTATCTCCCTTCTCACATCAACACTAGAGTTCTCAGGCTTATTCATAAGAGAGGTAACAAGGATGATCTCAAAAATTGGAGGCCCATTACTTGTCTGAACACTATATATAAAATTTTCTCCTCCACCATTGCTAGAAGATTGAGTCCTATGATGAGGTTTTTGATTCTGCCAGAGCAGAAAGGCTTTATTAAAGGCAGGTATATCCTTGATGCCATCATTACTTTGTGGGAAGGTATGGACTATGCTCTGGATAGTGGGAAGGACTATTATTTCTTGAAAATTGACTTTGACAAAGCGTATGATAGAATTGAGTGGGATTTTATTTTGCAATCTCTGCATGACCTTGGGCTGGGCAGACGATTTATTAAATTTGTGGGCACTCTGTTTAGCAATGCTATATTACCAAACTACTTTTCATCTACCCATAATTTGAAGCAATCATTGCAACAATATAAGGGTTACTCAATAGTCGATAGATAAACCTCTTCCATCTAGTTTTTTCTTAACCTAGAATTTTGCTAGTTCTTGGCTAACCTTGGAATTGAAAATCTAGATTTGCAACATAAATACATTTTACTGCCTTATCATCCATTTTTTTGCGATGTTGTTCAGGCACTAGTGCATATGCCGAACAATCAAAAACACGTAGATGAGAAACAGATGGCTTGCATTCATGCCAAGCCTCATATGGAGTGATAGACTGCAGTGCTTTAGTGGGACACCTATTCAGTACATATGCTGCATGACAGTCTCAAGCAAGAAACTGTGTGGTAAAGCCTGACTCTTGACCATGCACCTCGCCATCTCCATGAGTGACCTGTTCTTTCGTTTAGCAACTCCATTCTATTGAGGTGTATACGGCACTGTGCACTGGTTTTTTTATCCCACGTTCGGCGAGAAATGCATTAAAATGAGAAGACATATATTCCCCCCCCTCCATCAGAATGGAGGGTGCCCATTTTACATGCGGAGAGATGTTCAGCCAAAACCAAAATTTTTTAAAGCACATGAACACTTGGGACTTTGCTTTGAGTGGATATACGCATGCATGCTTGGAAAATCATCAATGAAAGTCATGAAGTAAAGGTAATTTCCAAACGAGGGTGTGTGCATAAGACCACAGAGATCACTATGTACAAGCTCCAATTTCAGTGTAGCCCGAATTGAACCATCTTTTGAAAAGGAGGAACGCTAAATTTTGCCCAAAATACAGCCTTCACAAACATGTTTTCCAATTGCCTCAAGTTTGGGCAAAGAGGACACCATTTCAGATTTTTGTAGGCGTAGCAAACTAGCAAAATTCAGATGTCCAAAACGTGCATGCCAAAGCTTTGCATCTGACATAGCCTGAGAATCATTTACTGCACATGCCAAATCATTTTCAGATCTTTCATAGTCTATGAGCTTATACAACCCACGACATAAAATGCCAGAAGGAATAATAACATCGCCATTTGACAGATCATGAACTGTACACCTGTCATCAACAAATTTCACAACCAAGCCAATCTTGGCTAATGCAGAAACCGATAAAAGATTTTTCTTGATCCCTAGCACAAATAAAGCATCTGATAAAGTGAAAGAACTACCATCAATAGTAGTCAAAATGATCTTACCAACTCCCATAATAGGATAAGAGGAGTTGTTGGCGCATGTAACAGTATTCCCTGTAGGGGCAGGCTCGAGTGAAGAGAAGAAACTATGCTACGAGGTAATATGTTTGGTCGCCCCACTATCAAAGTACCAAACATCTGAGTCTACTACAGACATGCACTGCTCATGAGAAGATGGGTCAAAACTGCAAACAGTAGTGAAACACCATTCTTCTTCCTGCACAAGATTAGCAGACTCTATTTTTGGTGTAGAGGCTTCCGCAACAACCATTCCAGCCTCTTTCTTCTTTGCCTCTTTTGCACCCAGTTTTCGACAGTTCTTTATAATATGATCATTCCCTTTACAGTACTTACAAAACAATTTCTGCTTTTCTGATTTTTTCTCATCTTTGTCTTGGTTCTTCGAATGTGCAGCATTTGCAGATTTTTGCTTACTATTAGAAGAACTCCATTTTCCTTTGCCCTTCTGACTAGGCAGGAAAGCTTGATCTACAACACGCATAATGGACCTGTTCTACCTCGACTGATCTTCCTGCAATAGAACAGAGACTAACTCCTCAAATGACAAGGCATTTGGATTGCCTTTCATCATCAACCAAAGAGTAGAAGCAAAACTCTGATATGAATCACGAAGACCATTCAGAACGGTCTACACAAGTGAGCTATCTGGTATAATCTCATCGCTAGCATGGTGACTTCTCGTTTGATGGCACTGACTTTTCGAGATGGAAAGATCAGATGTGGCATACATTGGTTCATGCAGAGTTACACATGTATGTGCATCGAGATGCACAAAGGCCTCGTGACATGCCCGGCCATGTATGGATGGATATGGATGCATTGGCCAGCTCTAGTATCCGATTACAGCTTGTGAATTCTATATATGAGTCTGTTATGTATGAGGAGATGAGTAGTGCATTATGGCAGAGACTACATGTTATGTATGGGAGTCCATTGACTCATGTGAGACATAGATCACATCGACGACTTCGATGTTGGAATTGTGATCAAGAGGGCCATATTCAACGATGTTGCTTCAGGCGGATGGACGACGACGTCAGAGATATGCCCGTGATGCAAGTCAGGTAGTGATTTCAGGAGAATCTATGGCAATTGATTATGCTAGTGATGGTGATATCACTTTCTTCTATAGTTCATCTCAGGATTCCTCTTGTTCATTGGATAGCACACATATGGGTTGGTTGCTTGATGCATTAGCCGGTTTTCATGTTACTCCACATAGTGAGTGGTTTTATCGATTCTCATGTGAGAGTCGTGGATGTGTGCAAATGCCTGATGGTATGGCATATGACATTGAGGGTGCAGGAGATGTATGCCTTATGCTACCTAGTGGAGCATCACTTATACTCAGACATGTGCGTTATGTGCCTTCATTCCCTATGAGCTTGATTTTAGTTACCCAGTTACAAGAGAGCAGATGTTATGCATTCCTTGGTGAGCATCATTTTCAGTTGCAGTTGGGACAGCTTATGCTTGTCAGAGGTGCTAGGATTGGGCACAGGTATCCACTGCAGGTACTTCGTGTGAGAGATAGTCTCGTCTCAGTGGGAGTTCAGCCTTATGTACGATGTGAGACTCATTATGTCTCATTTTATCTACCTACAGATAGGTCTACGTATATTCATGATGCACATGTATGCCAGGATTCAGATGCTCATATGGATGCACATGTAGAGCATGTTTTGGATGCTCATGATGCTTATGGAGAGCATGATTATTTTGATCATATAGATGCTATTATGGAGCATACTTTGCATGATCATTTGGATGCTTTAGAGCATGATATGGATGCTCATCTAGAGCATTGTGATGATACTCAGTTAGAGTTTGATCACTTTGACCTTGGTGTTGATGATGTGCAGTTATCTCATGTGGAGCATGAGGATACACTTGGTGTGGTAGAGTAGGATTTCTCTCATGGTACACAGTGTATGGTAGAGCATATTCGCTCTCAGGATGCACAACTAGATACATCCTTAGTTGCGAGCATGGTTGATTTAGACGCTGAGGAGTCAGAAGTTATGCAATCATTCTTGGATTCGCTCATGCCAGATGTTGACAGAGATATGTTAAGACATGTTGGTCTTGACGATAGTGCTTTGGATGCCTTGGATATAGGCATGGATAACATTCTTAGGTTAGCTAGGATAGCACATGTTTCGTCAGCATTCGAGAGTCTGATGTACGAGTTGTCATGCTCGAGACTAGACATTGCAGTTGTTGTTGGAGCAATTGCACTTGGAGTTGTCAATAGTTCGATGATTGACATAGGCATAGAGCGAGTGGGAGCTTTGCAAGAACTTCATTAGTTCTTGCATCAGTCATATGTGAGCTTGAATCTTGTCCATATGAGTCTAGAGCAGTTTGAGGTGCATGGATACACCTTGTTCGAGGCAGTTGGTGTAGGCTGATCTTGTATGGATAGAGATCCAGACTCTTCCTGTACATTATTGTATAGTCCTACATCATTATTTGTATATGTTACCACTTATGGTCACATTGAACCTTAAGTGGGAGATTGTTGGGGATGTAAGGGTCATGTGACCTTACCCCCATATTCATGTATATACATCATATATAGAGTATTGCCTCAAGAGAGATCATTATGTGGGTTTAGAGGCTCCCACACATCTATCCGCGCGTCTCTCTGTTCTTCTCTTTCTCTCCATCTCCTCCTTCCTACCCTTGTTCTGCACACCAAAGCCCTTCATCTCTCTCTCTCTCTCATCTCTCTCTCACCTCTCTCTCTCTCTCTTTCTCTCTCTCTTTCTCTCTCTATCAAAAGACAATAAAACAATCACTTACGAGTATGTCTCTCTTTTGGATTGTTGTCGTCAAAGCATAATGTATGTCGCCTATCGTCGAATTCCAAACAATCGACGCCAAAGAACTTCTGCAAAATCAAAGAGAAGAGAAATTATACGACCTAAAGCATAGATATAGAGAAAGGCTAATAGTACATGCACTACTTACCAAGATCCCAGATTTAAACCGAGGGAGAGTGTATGTGTGTAGAGAGAGATGTGTGTGTATGTGTGCTCAAGTCAATGCAGTTCGCAATTCGGTTCGCACGCACAAGTTCGACAGAAGACAAATAGTACTCCAACATGCGCAAAAAAGTGAATTTTTGCTCTCGAGTTCCCGGTATGTTTAAAACTCGGCCTCGGTATGGGCATCGGTAACTTTGAGTAAATTACCGACGCTTATACCGACACCCATACCAACACCCATACCGACACCCATACCGATGCTTATACCAACCACTGCAGGGCACATCGATGATCCCTTTAAAACGGTCATACCGATAGTCAAGTGACCGTGAGTATCTTTAAGTGAGGTTTTTTGATGCTTATACCGATGCTCCGAGTGACCGTCAGTATAAGCGGCATCGGTATGCCCCTCATATGTTGTAGTGATCATGGAGTGATGCAAATTTGGCGAGGACTGTTCATGATAGAAGGTCAAATTTTGGCTATGTCTTAATGCTAAGTACAAAAGCAATTTCATGGATGAGAAAAATTTAGTCCACAGTTGCACTGAGCTCAAAAGATGCTGAATATAGAGCTTTATCTCTCACTAAATGTGAAGCAATGTGGCTTAAGAAGATCTTCAAAGATTTTGGTATACAACTTGGATCGATTCCAATTTATGGAGATAACATTTCTAGCCTACATCTTGCTAACAATCGCATCTATCCTGCTAGGTGCAAGCACATTGAGGTGCATTACCATTATGTAAGGGGAAAGGTTGCAAGTGGAGACATTAATGTGCATTTCTAGGTAAAAAGGACCAAGTCTCAAATATCTTCACCAAAAGCTTGGATGTGACCTATTTAACAAAGTTTCGAAAGACTATGAGCTTACTTGATATGGACACTACCACCTCAAGCTTGAGGGGGAGTGTTGAAAGTGTGATCTATGAAAGCTCTAGGTGGACAACGGGGTCAAAAGACCTTAATGTGCAAAAAAAAATCATGCCTTAGATAACTTACAAAGGTCTAAAGATTGGGCAAGTGAAGCAAGGTAGCCCTAAGGCAGTAGAAAGATTGGGAGTGGCATGCAAAAGCTATAAAAGGAGGTGAAGAGTCATCAAACGCATGGGAGTCTTGCAGGTCATTGAAGACTAAGAGGCATATACTCAAGGAGGCTTAAGGAGAGATTCATCCAAGGCTCAAGCAGCTTAAACAGAGCTTTCCAAGCTAGGCAAAACCTTGAGGAGGAGAAATTACATGCAAAGAGGAGTAAGGAGGCACTATCAAGCCCACATCCCCTCTAATCTCTTGTAGGTATAGACATAGTCTTCTTATAGAAGTTGTAACTCCTTGTGTACACTTTGAATTCTTAAGATTTAAGGTGCATTCTGTAGCTTATATATTTGTCTTATGTTTCCTAAGCAAGCTTCTTGAAATCACTTTTGTATGGAGAGAAATTGGTGTATCTCTATAACCCTAATTTTTGCATATCCTACATCTTTACATAGTCTCTCTTGGACAAAGTTGTTGACTTACCTCATCAAATCTATTTGAGGTGTTCTACTGCTTGCTAGAGAGCTCATGAACAACATAAAAGCATAGGTGATTTGGATTAGTGTAAGGCCAGTGAATAATGGTTTTTCTATGGGGTGGTAGAAAAGGTGTATTAAGGGACCTAGATATTGGGTTGATTTCACTTATAATGTCCAACTCTGAGGGATTAAATTCCATCAACTTAGACACCAAATTATCCTCTACTATATTCATCATACATAGATAACTAGGCAGATGAGCAGACAAAATAATATAGAAAATTCCAAACTTGATAATTGCATAGAACAACATGTTGCCACACCATTGGCCCACGACACTGACACACACCAGGTGGTTGGGTTACCTTGTCTAAGCATGCCCTTACACCTTCTCATTATTTTGCAAATGTTTACAAAGTACAATCCTCCCTTTTTGGTCATGACTATTCACTAAATTATATCAACAAATAATAAGACAAAAAAAAACTATTGTGATCACCTAACACTAGGATTACTGAAGAAGTTCAATTTAAAAAGGTTATTCCTATTCTTCCTCATTTCTAACCTTAAAAATGTTTTTCTTCATGAAAAGTCTGCTCAACTTTCTTTATCATTGTTTGCCTAGCTTCTAGACCTCAAGGGGATCCAAAAGGACTTATTTAGCCGACGTTTAATTCTTGGAGATGGAATTGGATAAAGTCAGTTGGATCTATGCTTTGACTAGCTATATGCCAAATTCTTACTCCAAGTAGAAATACTTCTTAAGAATATAACTACACCTTTGACATTGTGCTTGTGCTTATAGGGGTGCATGAGCTTTGTCAGCCTCACTTTGTTCCATCCAGCTGTAGAGGTGTAGGAGCTCCGCCTAGTGAGTAGAAGCAGTAGCTATGAGTTGAGAGAATTCAATAGAGATCCAATGTTGGTTTCATGTGGAGCTTCGATAGTCTGTTAGAGAAGTTCCCACTCCTATGCTCATCCCTACAATTTAAATTCAATTTTGTGCAACAACGCCTTCAGAACCATCATCTCTTGCTCTAGCTCAGGGATTGTGTGTAGGTTCTCATTATTAGCTCCTTGCATAATCAAGATTTGCTTCATTGGAAGGTCTTTATCTTTGATTGATTCTTATAAAAAACACTTAAAACATTGAGCCAATTCAGACTCCTAGTAGCACTGCTCAGCAAGAGCACAAGTCTCCTCTCTACGAGTAGAAAGATCTACTTGTAATTTGCAAAGTTGATTCTATAGAACATGATTATCCCCTTGAAGATGAATACAAGTATGATGATAGTTATTCATATCACTAATTCTGAGTTGTTTCATATGAACAAGGTAGATGTTGAGATGAAAAGAACTCAATAATACTACAATTTCTATTTACATCGAAAGACCAAACATATCCTGAGTCGAGAAGAGTGTTCTAGGAGATGGTTTGAGAGATGAGATGGTGCTACAAATTCTTGCTTTACACTAGCCAAAGTTGAGTTGAGGAGTGTGGAGTAGACCCCTTGACCTTTCCAGCAAGTACAACTAATCACCTAAGAGCTTTCGAAGATTATTCTCAAATCATTGGATTTAAGCAGATAGCATTGACAATGACCTTGAACCAAAAACTTTCTATTTTGGTTACTATATTAGCTCAGAGAAATGAACAGTTCTCTTTCTCAGCAAACAATTGGAATAAATCATTTTGGGAATATCTGATTAATTTGAGCATCTAACTTCCACAAGTCCTTGCACTCAAAATGATCAACTAGGCAAGGAGAGTGATCTTTAGCAAGTCTGGGGTGTATCCCGACTTTTTAGGAGGTGAACAAATAGCAGACCAAAGAGCAGTAATTCAAAGATTGCTTGAAAATGGTTGACGCAATCAACATGCAAATTCGCAATATTGAACTAGACCATTGTCTGATGAACTTATAGCAATTTAAATCATTGAAAATGATTAGAAACACACTAAGAAATAGCTCTGAGAAATTCACTATTGTGAGTAGCACTTGACAAAGTAGAGAAAAGAGAACATGATCAACATGTATGTATTAATGCACAAAGTACAATTATATTGGAGATGAATGATTGCACAATATGAGGGAAATGGTAGAGCTATGGTGGGAGCTCAATACCCAAGTACAATACATATGAAAAACTCTTCCAAATCGATCTTAATTTCATGCAACTTTTTGAGTCACTTTTATAGCTAAAGTTGGAGCCAATTTTCAACTTTTGAATTTCAAACTCTACCAAAATGTGTACCTAAAGTTTAGGAATTTCTTTCTTATCAATTCTCCATCAAAAGCCCCATGATTGATCCTCCAAATGCCAGGTGAATTTAAGTTCCTTTTTTACATACGCACTTTTACAAGGCATAAAACCAAACTTTTATAAGTGGGTATTCATATGTGACTTCATGTGTGTAGATAGAAGCGAATAGCTAATTGTCCAAGTATGTAGGCTTGGATCTATTTGCATCAAAAGCTCCCCCTCAAGGCTAACATGCTTGAGCTTCAACATTCCTTGATCTCTAGTAGTCTAATCATCATCTTGAACTTGTTCAATTTAGTTCAATCCAAAGATTTATTCAACATATCTGCACATTGTAGGTTTGTAGACACATAGGACAATTGTATGTCCTTGCTAAGTAGCTTTTCTCTCACATAGTACTAATGCACTTCAATGTGCTTAGTTCTTGCATAACACATAGGATGAGCAACCAAATGTAGTGAGCTAGTATTATGTGCAAAGATCATTGGTGTGTATGTATGTAACCCAAAATATGCGTAGAGTAGCTTTAACCACATTGCCTGATGTGTTGCATATGCTAGGCCCCTTTATTCAGCTTCATTTGAGGACAATTGCATAGCTCGTTGTTTCTTTGATGACCATGAAAATAACTTAGACCTTGCAAAAGATAAGTAGCCAGAGGTGCTCCTCCTATCATCTTCTGAGCTAGACAAATCTACATCAAAGTATAGCTTGATATCCGACTTAGATGTAAATGTGATAAAATAGTCCTTCATTTATGGTGCCCTCTAGATACTTTAAGATCCTTTTGGCAGCTTCCATGTGAGTTCTTATTGTTGTATGCATGAATTGACTCAATGTACTTACTGCAAAGCATATATCCACTCTTATTAGAGTTGCATAACTGATATGAGCTTTGATCTTCTTAATGCCATTGGCATCATTCCTTGTAATGATGATATCATCCACATAAACACATAGGTAAATAACCTTTGAATTATTCTTCTTAATGAACAAAGAAATGTGTGCTTTGCTTGGTGTAAATCTCTGATCCTGCAAGTATGTAACAAACCTATGGTTCCAAGCTCTAGGATTTTTCTTTAAAACATAGAGTGCCTTCGTTAATTTACATAGATAATCTGGTTTGTCTTCGTCTTCATATCCTGGTGGTTGAGCCATGTAGACTTCTTTAGAGATCCGTCCATTAAGAAATACATTTTTAACATCTAATTGGTATAATTTCTAATTCTTTGAAGTACCAATACTTACTAAGACTTTGATAGTTGGAATCTAAGACACTCTGAGAAGGTCTCCTCATAATCCAATCCATGGTTTTGTGCAAACCCCTTTGCTACTAGCCTTGATTTATACATGTTGATTGTGCCATCTGAATTCACTTTCACTTTGTAAATCCACCTAGATCCTATTACGTTCATGGACGATTTGTTGGGAACCAAATCCCAAGTCCTATTCTCTTGAAGTGATTCGATTTCCTCCCACACAGCTTCTTTCCATTCTTCCTTCTTGTTAGCTTCTTCAAATGTAGATTGTTCCTCTAACATACACTCTTTAGTCATATACATAGAATGCTTGGAGACTAATGATGTGTCATAGCCATACCTTATAGGTTTCTTGCTATCCCTTTGAGATCTTCTGAGTCCTTGATAGGATGACTATAGGATGTCTTCTAGTTTTTTGTTTTTACTTTGCCCTTTGACTTCCAAGCTTTGAATTCTTGAAGATTGTTTTTTTCTTCATCCTTTGAATTGATACCTCATGATGTATATGATTCTTCTTTGGTTAGATTTGGAAAATCATTCTCCAAATCATAGGGTAGCTTTATTTTCCTGCAATCATCCTCAAACCAAGAGTTATTTCCATCAAATACCACATCCCTACTAACTCTGAATCCTTTGTTAGTGGGACTATATAACCTATATCTTTTTTTTTATTTTGATGATAGCCAACAAATATGCATCTTTCATCCTTTAGATCAAATGATTATTAGAACTTCTTCGTCGAAGATCATTCCAGCTACTCATTGATTTTAGGGCATTCATACATTACTGCCTTCAGGATGGAGACAAGAGTCTTGGAGGATGGATCGGCCTATGCATAAATTTGAAGCAAGGATGGAAAGAAAGAAGTCCAATTTATGATGGTTTGTGTTGACCATGTCACAAATAGAACTTCTCTTCGGTCAAGACCTATCTCAAAGAACTTGAATATTAAATTTTTAAACAAAGCTTTCATAAATCGGGACTATGGAAGCTTGGATAGCGAAAAGATCCGGGATCTAAATATGTTCATATCGAGTTTCATAGAACTTTCTTCAACAAGTTCATTTCAGTTTCACGTTTTTTTTGAGACAAAAAAGTGGGAAAAACAATACATAGTGGATCTTCAGAGAAACTTTTATAGATGTAGAGTGCTCGACTTCGATGAGGAAATCTCCACAATCTTTAATGAGATATCTTTTGTAGACACATTGTTTGATGTGCAAGAGTTGATTGAAGGAAGAAGGAATGACTATGTGATTCAAATGCACTTTGATTTCCATGTACAAGGAAATAGCAAAGTTTGAGCAAGATGAAAAAGGAAAATAAGCTTTCGTTGAAACAAAATACAAAATGGTCAATAAAGAGACTAAACCAATTGCAGTTTCGCTTCCTAAAAATAGTAAAAGACTTATGGATGGTCCAAAAACCCAGCCATCTCTTAGAGATAAAAGAAAAATAGGTCACAATTTCACTAAAGAAACACGAGCAAATTCAATTAGAAAAAGATGGTTTCCTCAGTGAACAAGAGAAGAATGTATTTTCCGAGATGATATTCAGGCATGGAAAGAATTTTTCTTTTAATGCCCAAGAAATTGGGTGTGTCGATTCATCTATGGTGACACCAATGATAATTTTCATAATATCACATGTACCTTGGAATCTTTGACCGATTCTAGTACCAAAAGCTCACATTTCAAAGTTAACTGACCTGTTGAATGAAAAGATTAGAATGGGGATTCTTGAGCCATGAAGTGCTCCATATTCTAATTGTTGGTTCACTGTACCAAAGAAAAATAGGTCATTGAGATTTATCTAGGATCTACAGCCACTAAATAAGGTCAAAACAAAAAATATGGGAACTTGGCTTATCATAGATGACTACGCAGAAGCCTTTGTAGGAAGATCTTTTTATTGGATGGGGGGTTTGGCACTATGAGCATGACCAATTCTAGCTAGCCCTCAAGACTCGCAACTTGACGACTATGAAGACACCACATGGGCTCGTGCACATGTGCACTTTGCTAGAAGGCATGGGGAACTCAGGGGCACATATGATGAATGGTATGCATAAGGTGCTTAGGGATTTTATTCCGCATTTGATCACTCATTGATGACGTCCCTATTAAAGGTTGCGAGGAAAAAGATAAAGATTAGACTCTTGATGGGGAAAGTAGATGCCATTCAACACATGAAAGAGGTATGCACCTCAATCACTGAGGTGAGGAGATTTTTTGCGGCATGTGTTTTCTACATTGTGTGGATTCCTCATTTTGCCCATGTTGCAGACCCACTCTATCAATTGCTTCAAAAAGAGAAGAAATTTCAATGGAAGGAATTCCATACTCAACCTATGAGGAAATTTAAGAAGGCTCCTCCAAAAGCACCGTTGCTTAAAAAAGCAGATTATAATGGCAATAAATATATCTACATTACCATAGATACAAGTTCGATGGGTATAGGCTAGGTCACTGGACAAGAAGATGATGAGGGAAAAAGGTATGCGATTTGATGTGGAGCTAAAGTACTTAATGTTTGACAGATAGCCTACCCTCAGATTAAGCGAGAGCTCTAGGGAATTATGAATGCATTAAAGAATGATAAAGAATATTTAATCAGGGTGAATGTGGTGGTGGAAATAGATGCTTACCATTTATTGGGAATGATCGTGAACTATTCCACTACAGACAATACCATGTTAAGATGGATAGTGTACATCAAGTTGCTAAACCCCGAGTTTCTTCATATAGCTGTGAGGAATAATATGGTAGCTGATATGCTATCACGAGCTATATACAAAAATGAAGACTAGATGATTTCCAATGATGAAGAGATAGGTTTGGACTTTTGATCTTCACATGTACATACTTCGAACTTAGACAAAGCATCTATGGGACTGAATAGAAAAGAGCCTACTCATCGGATTGAAAAGATTGAGGCTAGTATTGAGTCCTCAAGAGAAGGAATTTGAAAGATCTTAGGAAGCGGGAACAAAAATAGGAGAAAATAAGAGAAATCTTACGAAGTTTAAATAGGAATAACAGAAAGATTCAATGAAGATGAATATGAACATGAGTGGAATGAAATCTGAAGCTACTTAAGCATAAAGTCTCCTGATCCTAGTTTGAGAACAGAAAAGTTTCATACCATTCGGAGAAAGTCATGCAATTATTTCCTAAAGGATGGATTACTTTGGAAGCAAAAGATGGGAATAGTTAAGATATCTCAAAGAGTTGTATGTTGCGATGAAACGAGATACAAAATTATGTGTGAAATGCATAGCTCACTATGGGCCAGACATAAGGGTTTTCAAGGGACTTATGAAAAGATAAAGGAAAGATATTGGTGGCCCTAGATGTATATAGATGTCTAGACAGATGTTGCCACTTGTAAAACTTGCTAGATTTACTCGAATGTTAGACACAAAGATGAGTTTCATCCGACATATCCTCTTAATATCCACTATAAGTGGGTTGTTGATCTAATTACAATGCTATTAGGGGTGCAATAGATGAGATATATGGCACTGGCAAGAGAGGACCTGACAAATCATGTGAAGGAAGAGCTCTGAGAAAATAGTCACTAATAGAGGTGAGCTTGATGCACATGAAGCCTAAGACTTCTTTGTAAAATATGGTATTCTGTTATCGCTCACCACTACTTACAATCCTGAAGCCAACAGGAAAATTGAGCAAGGAGAACCCCCCGATTATTAAAGCTTTGGCTAAGGCTTGTGAGAGAAAGATAAAGAATTTGCCAAAATACCTTCCCTTTGCCCTATGGGCAGACAGGATGACATGCACTAGGACTACTCAATACATGGTAGCAGAACTAATGTATTGTCAGAGACCTATTTTGCCGATGGAGTCACATGATCTAGCATGGACTTCTTTGCCTTGGGAGGATGATATGTCGAGAGAAGATCTTTTAGGTGTGCAGATTCTTCAATTAGAGAAAGGAAGAAATCTCCTAGAAGAACCTATCGTTAAGCTAAGAGCATCTAGAGAAAGAAACAAGATTGAATTTGACAAGTCCCATACGTTAACAACTAAAAAGTTGAATGAAGGAGACTCAGTACTTGTCTATGATAGCTCATTGGATATGCAATATGAAGCCCGAAGAAAATTGGTGAGGAGATGGTTTGGTCCCTATGTGATATGTAAAGTGTTCAAGAATGGTACATACTTGCTCAAGGAACTAGATGGAACCAAGTTAAAGGAATAGATTGCTAGGAAAAGAGTTAAGCTATTTAAAAGGAGAGAAAATGAGGATTATGAAACAATGATAGAAGAAGAGGAGGAAGAAGATGAAGAAGATGAGGAGCTTGCAGAAGAGATTCAAGATGGAGAAGAAAGATAAATAAAAATGGAAACCAAAGAATATAAATATATGTGTATGTAAATATCAAAAGTGTAAATAAATAAGAAGAATAACTAAATATGAAATAATGTGTGCGTGCAAAGTCATGATTGTATATTGAATAATTAAGGTTTGTAAACATGTATGCATCTTAGTGTACATAAATAAAAATTACATGCATGATCATTTCTAATGTGTCTTTCCTTGCAGGTGCAGCTATAGTTATAGATAAAGAATTGTGATTTGACTATGGGAAGGAACTTTTCTGATGAGGTGGAGACATCATCTCGGAGGAATTCAATTTGAGATAGGAATGCAAATTTAAATTCAGCTAGAAAGAAAGCTTGGACTCAAATTAGAAATACATCTTCAATACAACCTCCGGACGATGCCTTTATTTCTCAGTACTTACTCCCCGTGCCTGTAAATCCCTTACCATATAGAACAACAATTGAGGAAGGACCATCAACTAGATTAACTTCAAATTGAATCAGGGATACATGTCGAAATCGGCCTAGGGCTAGACCTATAGATCATGCCAAAAATAGAGAACTAGCTCGAGCCAAGAGTATGCCTTTCGACCCATCCACGTATTAAGTTTTCTTGTACACCTATCTATTCCCTATGCCTGCACATATTTAAGAAGAAGAAAAGAGAGTTCTCGCAAGAATGTATCGTGAAATGGTTCGAGAACAAAGCAAAGATAATCTATTAAGCAAAGAAGAGATTGATACCTATTTCGTGATTACTTATTTTCCGAACCCGTGGACCAAACAAGAGCTTTGATTTATGGGCATCCATAAGAGTTAAATTGAATAAGACCAAAGGATTATGAGTTAGGAGTTAAAGATTGCTATTGTACATAAATAAAGGTGAATGATATATTCTAACTTATGATCTATTATGTATATATATGTGTGTTTTATTTCAACATTTAGGTCCAGAGATAGGTTTTAAAAGGAATTGAGCAAGGTATGTAAGTTGTAAATAATATGATGGGATGTCTAATAGTTTTAAGTGATTTTTTTTAAGAAAACAGGAATTGGATTAGCAAGCAAGGAGTGATGATTCAGAATGGAGTTGTTCTTCAGCAAAACTTCATCAATAAAGGGTTTGATCATTTCTTGAGTAATTTTCATATATGTATATAATGGTAGTTTGGTTTTAATGTTCTTACTACTTGCCTCATTTTATGAGTGCAGGGAAAGATCCAATCAAAGATAATGGAAATGACAGTCAAAGCATAAAATTCAGATTTTCTTTTTATTAGATTCCTTCTACAACCATGTTGTTTTGCACCATTTTTTTGTTGCATTGCAAGTAAAGTTTGTATATTTTAGATCGAGAAAAGCACCTGTTCAAATTCCTATAGATGCACACTCATTTGCATTAACAATATGAATCGCATGAGAAAGAACTTAAAAATAAGGAAAGATTAGAATTTTTTCACCTAAGTAACATCATGCTTTATATTCATCATCGTCAATCAAGAAGTATTCATCTAATTGGTAGTCATTGCTTGACCTTCTTTTAAATAGCTTTACTCCTCTATCTTGATCCATTCATTAGAGGATAATGTACCAAAGCACATAGGTGATTATTAGTGATTGTTGGGAAGCTCAAGGGGTCTACTATAGTTTTCACAACCTATTCTTGGCTGGTCTGAAGCAAGGTTTTGCAGCACCACTTCATCTCTAGAATCTATCCACCAGCTCCTTCAACACATCTTGCTAGATTCGGCAATAGTATGTCTCTTGAGCTTACTGAGTACTTCCAAGTATGAGGCTTGATCCCTTCTTTTGAGTTTCCATGGCATATAGTGTCGGCACACCCCCTCTCCATGACACTTGCCCAAGCCATAGCTGACTATTCCACATCCGTCACTTCCTAGCCTCTTGTAGAGTCATTCTTTATGACTTCCATCATGGTTCACAATGTTGTATCCTGTCTCAATGTCCCTAACAAGGGTCAGACTCAGGTCACCCAATTACCTGTACAAACCATGAACTCTCTATTCCCTTGAAAATCCTCCAATGAATATGACATTATTTTCCATCCACCTCCGAAGTGTCATGCCCTCCAATTACTCATCACCATTAACCTCTAGAAGCGCAATTAAGTTATTTCACACCCTATGTATTTTGTTTGAAATGGTTGCATGAGAGCCGACCAATTGGGCCATGCTTTGTTTCTCTCACATTCACAAGGAATTTCATGCGGTTGTAAAATAGTTAGCCAAAGGAGATTTTCCATGAACCCATCTGTTGCATGATTTTTTGCGCCTTCCCAATGCACCCTTGGCCGTTCCATCATCCATCATTCCTCCCCTTCTTGTTGTTGTCGCTTCCTCATCCCAAATTGATCAAGATGAGGAGGATGATGATGATTCATTGCTTATTTGTTTTCCCAAGGAGCATAGTTGCATAGCTGTTGCTTCCACTCCCAATTCCAAGTCATCTTCTGCCCATGTTGAGATCAAGATCATCCTCACCAACAAGTGTCAACCGTCATTGAGGTCCTCGTGGTTTTTTTTCAATGTCCTGAGGAAGGTGCAATACAAATCATTGTTGTTGCTCAAGAGACTCACTTACCGAAGGGCAGTGCTCCCGTCTTGGAAACCATTCTGCACTCTCCTTCGAAGGGGATCATTTGTTTGGTAATTGATGAAGTTATCACTTTCCTCAAAGACACCTAGATCCCAATGCACGTGATTGCAGTTGTTATAGTCCCCGAAGCACAAGCTCCCTACTTTGCCATTCTTCAACCCATCATCCCGATAGTTCCTTGTGTGCCCATTCGTTCCCTAGACGCTGATTTCAGTGACAAAACATCTACTCTGTTAACACCATCAACTTCCCATGATTACTATCCACCCAATTATACCAAAGTTGAAGTGGTGCATGACTCATCTGCCACCCTCTCTATCTGTCCCTTGTTCCTATTACAGATGGAAATTGCCCTCGACACTTTGATCTACGATATTGCCAAGGTGGGACAATACCTCATCTAGGCAAGTGGAGTGCGACAATTGAATCTAGATGTAGAGAAGCGGATGATAACAAAAGAATTTCCACACAATCTTAACATGACTCGATCAGATATTGCTCCTCTTCATGAAGAAATTCTTGGCCTTAGAGAAAATGAACCACAACTATTGTAGCAGGTAATAGATAAAGATCAAGAATTGGGAGAGTTTTACAATGTAGTAGTAGAAAAGAATGTTGCATTAGATAAAATTGATGGAGTCTTGGAAGAAACAACCAAAAAGCCTCTCTGTTGGAGAAAGCCTACATAGAAATCAATGTCATAGCTGTCTAGTCAGAAATAGAGATGGCATCTACAAATGAGTAACTATCCCAAAAAGCTCAAGCTTTGACTGAGGAAATCGGAGTGACTATATAGTTGAAGAAGGAGTTAGAGGCCACTCAAAAAGAAAGACAGGCATATTTAGAGACCACTGAATTTGAAGCACAACAACAATAGATAATGAAAAATTGCTGAATCCTTAGACTAAAAAGCTGAAAAGGATTGAAGCCGAAGTCAAAGATAGTAGAATCTGATGTCGTGCAGCTGTAAAGAATAACTTTTATTTATAGGAATCATTTTTGGTAGAGTAGAGTCAATCCATCATTGATAAAGTTGTTGTTGCAAGGTCTTCAAGCCCGAATGCCCAATTTCTTCATGCACAACATGTATAAAGAGTATTGAAAGCTTTACAGAAGAAAATAAAGTGAAGCTTTGAATAAGCCCGCACCCAATACATACACGGCCTAGTCTATGAGTTTTTTTTTTAGGGTTCAACTCCATCGTGCATGCTACTGTTAGGCCGTTGGTTCCATCAATTGTAAATAACCATAATTTGGTGAAACATCATATTGGCCAACCATTGTACTCTTTTATCTATGAGTTAATACAAGAAGGGTCGCATCTATGTGAGACTAGCATGGCAAGTCCATAGAATCCATTTGCGATAGGAGGATCATGGTGTTGACAACTTTCACCTAACTATTCAATTCGTTATCACTATTGATTCTTTGCTAGTTGATTATTTGTATTGAGAGTGGTGATTGAAGTTAAGTTACTATTAAGATTATCTACAAAAGATAGTCAGTGAAATATTCTAGTATCTGTGAATGTTAAATTAATTGCATAATTATTCACGCTATCCTCTATAATTGAACATGGTAAGGAAGCTATAACATTTAACTGTTGAAGTGAAGCGGCGATAAGATTAGGTGACAATCTGTAAAGATTGCAAAGTCTTAGTGTACGATGAAGTTTAGAATTAAGATTGAATATCATTCAAGGAAAAATACTAGAAAAGATTATATTGGGAGTAGTACTATAATTCACTGGTTTGGTTTAACACATTACATTAGTAGTAGGAGTGGGAGAAATATCAAGGATCCTATTTATAGGATTTTGCCACCCCAAAAACCCTAATAACCTATCCTATGTACCATAATCTTACGAGACAAAGTTACATAGGGAGCAAAGGTTAACAAAAATCAGCCAAAAAGAAACTGCAATTGGATCTATTTAGATTGATCATTATTAAAGAAATATAACTTTTCTTCTTCTAACTACTGCACTATATCAATGAACTCTTAAGGATCTTTTGCATAGTGCATGTATATCGACCGATCTTTCATGAATGTGCAACCACTAATAACTTAGAATTTTCATTTCATAGTTGCTCTGACGCTTGGTCATCCTTCTTTGAGCTCTAGTGGTGTTGGGACTCTTCTAGCTCCATTATCATTCTATTTAGTTGTGTACCATCATTGCATCAGAGGTCTCATGCACATCTTGTGGATCAGGTTCTAGTGCTAGTGCTCCGAGGAGGAGCTATAACTTGCAGGGCAAAGACCATTTTGAGATTTGAAAATTTGATGGCACAAACTTTGCTCTATGCAAGAATGAGATTAAAGATGTGTTGATTCAAAGGAGACAATGGAAGCTAGTAAAAGGAATCTCCAACAAGCCTTCTCACATGGATGAAAATTATTGGGATGTGTTAGATGAGATGGCTATGTGTACCATTCGATTGCACCTGGTAGATAATGTTTACTTTAGAGTATAAGACTGTGAAAATCCGAAGGAGCTTTGGAAGAACTTATGCAATACATATGAAAAAGAGACGACATCAAATAAAGTGTATCTAATGAGAAAGTTATGTGACCTTCGCATGAAGGACATAGATAGTTTTGTTGCTCATCTAAATGACTTTGATGCTATATTCTCCCAATTAGAGGCTTAGAAAATGGATATGGATAATGAAATGAAAGTCGTCTTGCTGTTATTCACCTTGCCATCATCATGGGATACGCTTTGCACAGCTATTAGCAACAGTACACTTGGTGGTAAAATGGTCTATGATGACATATGTAGAGCACTCTTGAGTGAGGAGATTTGTAGATTATCTATGGTTGGCATTCAAAGTGGAGATATATATAATGTTCGTGATTCTTACCAAGGAAAGAACTAGCAATGTGGCAGGAGCAAGAACAATAAAAAGAATACTCAATGAAATAAGATTAGAAGTAAATCAAGGAAGAGGGATGTCGAATTCCATTATTCTCATAAGAAAGAAAATATGAAGAAAGATTGTTATGCATTAAAGAATGCTAAAGATAAAGGCCGAAATGTTGATGGGCATGTTAAACAATTACCTCAACCATCTACTTCGACTATGAAGATTGAAGAAATTAATGCTATTTCTGATAACGCTGATGTGTTGACACTTGATTGTGCCACTTAAGGCTCTTATAACTGATTCTCTTTCTCACACGTGGTACCTAGATTCTAGTGCTTCTTTCCATGTGACACCACACATAGAATGGTTCTCTAATTATCCAGCAATGCCTCTTGGCACTATGAGACTTGGTGAGTCTTACGAGTGTGACATTGTGGGGATTCGAGATGTCATTGTGCAGTTCATTGATGGTTCAAAATTCACTATGCATAATGTATGCCATGTACCTCAGTTATCATGCACTTTGATGTGAGTTGGTCAACTTGATGACCTTGGTTACAAGGTGGTCTTCTATGCTAAATCCTTTTGCATATCAAAGGGCAATATGGTTATTGCAAAAGGAAGCAAAGTTGGCTCCCTTCACCCGTTATTTGTATCACAGAAAGAACAATTGTTAGCTTTTACTAAACACCCTATGGCTTGTATTTGGCATGGTTGTTTGGGCCATATCTCTCATGGTGGAATGGAAAATCTTTCTTGTTCTGGCTACTTACCTATGTTACCTTTCTCTGAGTTTTCGTCTTGTGAGCATTGTCAATATGGAAAGAAAGCCAAAACTTTTCATAGAATGCAGATTGACTCTTCAATTCATACTTTAGATCTCGTTCATAAAGATGTGTGTGGTCTATGCCCACAAGGTCATTAGGTTTTTCTCGTTATTTTATCACTTTCATAGATGATGCTACTAGAGACGTTTGGGTATATCCTGTCAAATCAAAGGATGCAGTATTCCCTACTTTTAGAAAATGGCTTGCTTCGGTTGACATTGAAAAAGGAACTAAGCTCAAAGCTTTACGTTGAGATAATAGAGGTGAGTATACCTCTCACATCAATTCAACCTTTTCTGCCAGTCTAGAGGAATTTGTAGAGAGTGTAGAGCTTGTCATATAAAAGGATGAATAGAACTATTCAATACAAAGTAGTCTCTATGTTGCATCATGCAAACCTTTCACAAGGCTTTTGGGTAGAAGCAGTATTTACTCTAGTTCATGTGAGTAACCTTTGACCTAGTACTACCAAAGGTGTGAAAGTGGCACAAGAGTTATGGACAAGGAAGCTACCATATTATGATCGTCTTTGAGTTTTTGGGTGTGAAGCATATGTTCATATACCCAATAAACTTAGACAAAATTTGGACCAAAAGTCAAAGAAATGCATTTTTCGTGGATATGGTTGAGAAGGAGAATTTGGATATCGCTTATGGGATCCTAAAACAAGGTCACTAATCAGCAATAGTGATGGCATTTTCAGTGAGTCTAAGATGCATAAAAAACCCATTAAGGAGGCTGAATTGAGAAGAGTGGTCTTAAAGGATACTAGTCCTCTAATTAGCATGCATAAAAATGTTGCACATAGAGACATTCACGAGAATGTCCGATCATATTATTCTGCAAATGTTCTTGTTCAGCAACCATTGAGACACTCTACATGTGTCTCATATCCACCTGATAAATATGTTCCAGGTTTAGATATTGTTATGCTAACAGGTGCTAGTGAGGTTTCATGCTACAAAGAGGCTTTGCAGACAGAGGATCATGTCAAGTGGGAGCAAGTCATGAAGAGTGAGTTGGATTCTACTCACAAGAATGGTACTTGGGATTTACTACCTTTGCCAAAGGGCAAGAAAGCTTTACCATGTAAATGGGCATATAAGCTGAAATTCACATCACATAGTGCTTCTCCAAAGAATAAAGTAGGACTTGTTGCAAAGGTTTTTAAGCATCAACATGGTGTTGATTTCAAGAAACTCTTCTCTCTAGTGGTCACGATGACTATCCTACATATGTTTCTTGGATTCGTTGTAATGGAGGACTTAGAGCTAGTCCGAATGGATGTGAAAATTGCTTTCTTGCATGGAGATCTTACAGATGAGATCTATATGGAACAGCCAGAGGGTTATGTAGTTCCTGGCAAGGAAATTCTATTTTGTAAGCTCAAGAAGAGCTTGTATGGACTTAGATAGTCCCTATACAATGGTACCAAACGTTTGATGCTTTTACGAAGTCCCAAAGCTATTCTCAAAGCAATGAGGATCATTGTCTTTACACAAGACATGCTTAGATGGAATCTTGATATGATTGATACTTTAGGTGGATGATATGTTTATTGTTGGGAAGCTCTCTTATGCCTTGTCAATTCTAAAAAAGAAGTTGAGTCACACATATGATATGAAGGCTATAGGGGATTCCAAACATATTATTGGCATGTGAATTACTCGTAGGAGTCAAAGATGCATATACTTGTCTCATAGTCAGTACATATCCAAAGTACTTCACAAGTTCAATATGCATGGTGGAAAGGCATGGAGTACACATTTACCCACATATGTGAAACTCTGCAAGGATGATTCCCCTAAATCAGATGAGGAAAAGGAATTCATGATCAAACCTAGACAAATCGTTGTGTTTTGGCGCTTCAAACCCTCGCTCAAATTTTTGCTGCATACAAGTCAATTGAATAATCGATTATGGGCTTCATGGATGAAAATCAAGAAAGATCGTTTTCTTCATCAAAGAATAGTTTTGAAATGTTCCTTTTGCATACATGATTATTTATGTCTTTCTTCGGTGTCTTATGTTCAAAAGTTCACTCCTTGGATTAGATGAAATGACAATTCAAGGGCAAGCATCCAAGCTGAGAGGGTTTTTATATGAGTAAGGTGTTTCTTGGATTTCTATATACATTCATATCCTCTAGTAAGGGTTCCATTTATATCCATAATAAAATGAGTTGCAATGGCCTATTTAGCTACAAAAAAAGAAGATTGAACGAAAAGTCTTGTTTGAAAGGGATCCCAAAACAATGGCATTACGAGTTTCAATCTGTGTGGAGCCTTCCCATGAGCACAAAAAATATTGATTAAGCACAGATGGCCTTGGGTGAGCTAAACCGTTCTCAAGATGAACGAAGGTGATGGTTCTCTAATCTCCCTTATAGATTGAATTTGATTGAAGGAACAAATCTATAGATGATGGGGGTATAGTACCCACGGGACCTTGCCTATCTCACAAAGCAAAGATTAGATTGTCTGAAGAGGACACTTCGAAAGGATTGCTAGAAGGCACTAGTGAACGATTATTAAGGAGTAAATGATTATTAAGATAGAATATATCTTGTAGAGTAGGCCTATTGGAAGGTGCCGGATTGAACTATTTTCCCATGTATGATCTATGCATGTGTAACAAGGAACAAGGAGCTTGAGAAGTAAAGAGTTTTTTTTGAATTATTAGTCTCATAGAAATGAGTTCACTTCCCTAAAAGCCTTGCCACCAATCAAACCTTCTTTTATCATTTTGTCTCAAGAACTCTGCATGGAAAGCTACAAGATTGTACAAGGTATTTGAATTGGCTCATAGGCCATTGTATGCCAGCAACCATTGTTGGTTGCTTTCAACTAGGTGCTTAGACTTGTTTGAAATGGCCTATGGCCCACAGGGTTGTATTCTGGAGGTCTACCAAACCCTTCAATTTTGAAGGTTATCTATGCACAATACCTTATGGATTCTAGATTTTGGCTCTCCTTAGTGGGGAATAGTGCTAATTATCATCCTTAACGAAACAAATATTGGAGGGAGAGAGGGAATAACAAGGAAATACATACTTTTGATGAAGATAACAAAAACATAACTAAGAAGGAAACCAATTAATATATGCTCTGATACCATGTTTGAAAGGATGGAAGACTACTCCTACGTTACTTAACAAACATAATGCTATCAAACTATGGAGGAATAAATGATTGATATAAAAACATGATGAAATAAATAAAGTAAAAATGACTTACATAAGATGCTCTATGAGCATGGAGACTCCATGAGGAGAGTGCGAGCACTCTTTCAAAGAGTTTGAGTGAACGAGCTTATTGGGAGTGCATTGAGGAGCTCCTTATATAAGTTGAGGACAAATCTCCTTGAATGTGGGATAAATGAGCTTGCATGAGAGTTAACCAAGGCTTGGACAAATGTATGGAGCATGGAATGCTGCACAATAGGCATCTATCTTTTCAAACTAAGCATGTGGTGCTTGCTTCAATCCATACAATGTATTACGAGTGAATGTGAGGAATAATGAGATGTTTGACAAACAAAGCTAGCAATGCATGTGCCAGTGAATCTCTACCATCGCAAGGAAGTTTCTCTATAGTAGGTTGCACTAGGATCCACAACATGACAAAAAATTTGACGATCATTATGTTCAATACCATGTGCAGCACCTTGAACCATTGTCTTGTAGGTGTAGGCAATTCCATAAGCCTTTTCGTATCAATACATAAAGCATCATATATGTCGACAAATGGTAATTAGAAGCCTGCATCTTATCCTTAACAACCAACATACAAAATACATCATTGCTTTTAGCCATGGCTGATGACCAAATACCTATATGCCAAAAAAAATTAATGTATGTTAAAAACCATAAATATGGCATACATCATATCTTTCAGCCATGGTCCATGATTAAATACCTTGATGGAAAAAATTGAATGTTCTCAAAAACCCTAAATAGAAACACTTGATTGAGCTCTACTAGTTTAGTTTCTGACTTGAAGTCACTTGTAGTGGTAAGCCAATAAATATGTATATGTTTGGCACAAAAGAATGAGATTTCCTTCATAGTGAGCATCATAGTGCTTTCAAAGGTGGAAACGATCTGAAATTAAAATTTTGATGCTATGCAACAAAAGCCTTTTTGAGCTCCTAGTCAGCGTGAGTATGCTCACTAGTTTCCATCTAATCATGATATTATGACTAGAAGGGTGTTGACAATCCACTAGAGAAAGAGGGGACCTTCTTGAGAACCATTTGTTGGCATTCCACGATAATAGAAGTACATGAACAACATAAAAAAGAAGATGAATCTTGAAAAACAATACAACAACCATTCTTGTACCACGTGGATGATAGAAATAGCTGACCCATTAGGGTTATAGGTGTATATACAAGCTAGGGGAGAAAACCTTCTTAAAAGGGCAGAAAAAGTCCTCCTTCACTCCTATGTGTGTTCATAGACATCACTACCAAATATATCATAGAGATTGTCATGACACAAACATAAACAGTTCCTCATTCTTCCTTTATATTTGGATTTTTTTTTTGTTATAATAATAGCCTTCTGAATCCTGTTTATCATAAAGTGGTCCAAGTTTTTCTTGAATATTATCATAGTTTCTTTTTGAAGACATTTTTCTTAAGTCGTTTAAGTCCTCCAATGAGATCATCCATAATTGCACAATAAGCCTAGTTTTTCCATGTGATAAGATAACAAGGCTTTAAGAGTCTTAACGTACAAATGACATTGACGACAAAAATGCTCAAACGTACAAGGCTTTTAGATTCTTGACGTACAAATGACATTGACGACAAAAATGCTCAAAAGTTCGAACTCTGTGCTAAAAAGGTTCAAGTGGAAAATCTAGAGGACGTACTATGTCCATTCAAGTTTTGTGTGCACTTGGCTATTCTATAATGTGCCTTTCTTTTAGGGCACTCCAATCTAGAAAGGATTATATTTTCTCTTGAAAAAAAGGGAAAACTTGGCATCACCAATCTTAATCCATGGTTTACACTCAAATAGCTTCATAGGACTAGCAATGGCACAACGTTTTACCTTTCGGATCTAAGAGAAAACATAGATTCCTTTTATCTTTTGGATTTAAAACATAGAGGAGTAGTTGTGTTTTGGTCCTTCGAACCCTCGCTCAAATTTTTGGGCATAGAAGCCAATTGAATAAGCGATTATGGGCTTCATGGATGAGAATAAGAAAGATTGTTTTCTTGAAAGCTCCCACCCAAGAACTTCGAAGTCACGATTGTCACCTGATGGCAACTTGCTGTCTTGATGAACAAGATGCAAAGAGAAGAGAAATCTCGTCTTCGCAGCCATAGCAAGGAGTAAGAAGTGCAAAGTCTGCGACGGTCCGGTTCTTGCGACGGTTCGGTTGGTCGTGCTCTCATCGCGACGGTCCAGTTCTCTTCCCGACGGCTGTGCCTCGGGTTCCTCACGTTGATACGAGTTGTTACCATCGCGATGGGTCGGTGATGGTGACTTGGCAGGCAGGATGAGTCCGCGTCCGTGTGTCATCGCGATGGTGTGGCTAACTGCCCATCGCGACGGTGTGGCTCATGCGCACCGTCCTCGTGACTCGCGTCAGACATAAGCACGCTCGCGTGGGGCTCGATTCCCGAGGTCGCACCATCGCGATCCTTCGCGCGCGACTCTCCCGCTATCTTCTGGTCCATCGCGACAGCGGCCATCGCGCTTCTCCGGCCTGAGGCGCCCGCTCTTCCTTTTAATCAGGCCATCGCGATGCCGTAGCTCTTCTTTAAAGTATTAAAGCATATCATTTATATTTTTGGCCATCGCGAGCTCTTTCGTTCCCTTGGGCCCATCGTCGCGATCCCCCTCCCCTTGTTCTTTTCTGCTCAGCCTTATCGTATAAAAAAAAGAAGAAAAAGTAAGGAAGAAAGAAAAACTTGGAAAGTTAAAGGGGAAACGGCGGGAAGTGAGTAAATTGAATAAGGTTTTTTCTCAATCTTGCTCCTTCCTCGCGCAAGTGTGGAGTGGCTTCTTTGCGGGTTTCCATTTGGCCCTGCAAGCTTTGGTCATGGACTTTGTGGCTCCCCCTCAGTCCGTGCCCCCCCTCGAGATGGAGTCTGTCCCAGTGGGCGTCGCGCCCCAGAGGTCTCTTTATGCAAGGAGTCTGTGGCGGCAAAGCAGGAAGAACTGAAGAAAACTTGCCTGATCGGTCAAATGTTTGGACCCAGGCCCCCTCTCGAAAGTGTGAGAAGGCTTCGCAAGGAGTGGTTCCCACGAGGCTTGATTGTGTCCAAATGTCAATTCCTGCCGGGGAATCACCTGCTTCTTGTTTTTGAGAACGGAGAGATGGCTTTCCAAGCCCTACAGGCCGGCTCCTGGCAAGTGGGCCGGTCCACCCTTTGCCTTTTTAAGTGGACCCCAGACTTTGTCCCGAACAGATCAAAGCCTCTTCGTTACCCGCTTTGGGTGGAGCTTCCCAATCTGCCTTTCTTCATGTATGGATTTCTTCGTGAAATCGTCTCACCGATCGGTCGCCCGATGGCCGCAAGACAGGATGTTGGGGGGTTAATCTACGATGGTGCTCAACATTCTTTCAATGCAAGATGGCATCCTCAGATCTGCGTTGAAACAGACCTGAACCAGGTCCTTCCCTCGAAGATATCCATAAACTGTGGAGATGGTATGACCTGGACACAACAGGTTACTTACAAGAATTTGCCAAACGCGTGCTTCCGGTGCGGGCTTCAAGGTCACAGGATCAAAGACTGCCCCCTGAAGAAAAGTACCAATAAAAACAAGCTTAAACCAGATGGGACCCTAGACCCTATCCCCCAAAATGACACTCGGGGTCTTCCCCCTTCAATGGAAGAAGAAGAGGGAACTCATGTTGCTGAGACGGATTCAGAAGGTTTCACTGAAGTGAGACGCAAGAGGAAAGTTAGCCCTCGAAGATCAAAAACAAGGAATACTACGACAGCTGCCCCCGCGAATAACATATACTGTAACCTAAAAAAAGAGATTAATGAACTCGACTTCCCAGGGGACAACCTCTTTGAAGAAGACCCCACTGATAATACCCTCGGGTGCTCTACCAGCAAAGTAGATAACCTAGAAGGCTACACCACGAGTAAAGAGGAAGGCTTCACTACCAGCAATGAAGACAACCCAGACAGCGAAAGCTCCGCTCTTGGTCCTACCCTCCCGGTATGCTTTCCAAGACTACCGCAACAAAAGTCCAAGCTTAAAGGTAAACAACCTTCCGGCATGCCTTGGAAGAGCCCCCTCAAGAGTAGGATCCTAAGTCAAGAAGTAGGGAAGAAAAAAGAAGACCACAAGAAGAAAAAAGATTGGGTCCCTCCCCTCAAAGAGGGCAACCATCATTAATGAAATTCACATCCCTAAACGTTAGGGGTCTGTCTGACCCGTCAAGAGCCTCGATTCTTGGCCAGTGGTTCAAAGACATGTGCTTCGCCCCTGACTTTATTTGCTTACAAGAGATTAAAATCGACGGAGAGGATCTTCAAAAACGGCTTAAATGCATTTCTCCGAACCACCTTTGGTTCTCCACTTCTCACCCTAGAGGGACGGGGGGTGCTTCTATCGGTATTAGTCACGCCTTGTCTAGCAATGTGACCTCGACTTTTGAAGATCGGAATCATCGTTGGATTGCTGCCTCTTTCGGATCTCCTTTCCAGTTCACTGTGGTCTCAATTTATGCCCCTAATGGGGAAACAGATAGAATGGATACTTGGGCTTCCCTTGACTCCCTGTCACACAATGTTCTGATTTGTGGGGACTTCAACATGGTTGAGTTTCCTGAGGACCGATGGAATAACAAAGGAAAAATTATTGACGGTCAGGAGAAAGAGATATGGGATAAAATCAAGCTCCACCTCGACCTGGTCGAAGTGAAAGACAGGGAGGGGTTCTCCTGGTCTAATCTCCAGTCGGGGGACTCTTTGAGGAAAGCAAGACTTGATAGATGCTACATCGATCAGAACACCATCCTTCAGTGGGGTATTCCCTCGATTTCTCAACACATGGACCTCACTATCTCAGACCACTATTCGATTACTCTGTCCTTTAAACCGATTCCCTTGCTCCAGAAAGCTCCTTGGTTTCATGCTTGTCAGACATCATTTTCCCTCCCCTCTGTCCACCAGGAAATTTCTGAGGTGTGGACGGAAGCGTTTGCTCACGGTAATGAACCGGCTAAGTGTTGGAGAAACGTTGTAGATAGGACTCGGAAAATTCTAATCAGGACTCAAAAGACTATAAGAGAAATTCGAAAAAAAAGAAGAGAAACGGTGTACCGGAGGCTCTCACGGCTTGAAGAAGAGGTGAACAAAGGTAAGTTACATTGCCAACAGGGTCTTTTGAAAATCAGGGGAAGACTAAGATTAGAGGAGGAGGTCCAAAGGAAAAATCTTCAAATTTTCTTCAAAGATTGGTGGGCAGGGAA
This sequence comes from Ceratopteris richardii, assembly GCA_020310875.1. NCBI lineage: Eukaryota > Viridiplantae > Streptophyta > Polypodiopsida > Polypodiales > Pteridaceae > Ceratopteris > Ceratopteris richardii. Next base: position 2,343,321 of record CM035442.1, read on the forward strand.
GGCCGACAAACCAATGAAAGAGATGTGTAACATCCTCAAAAGGAAACAAGCTAGGGAATCCATCCCCCTAATGGTCGATAACAATGGAACTGAATGTTGCACGGAAGTGGAGAATAGAACTATCATCGTCGAACATTTTACCAATCTTCTCGGGGTCTCGACTCCTCTTTCCCCCCCACAGGCGCGACTCCATGGCAACCATCTCAAGGGTTGCTCAAACCAGAATCCCAGAGAACTTGATTGCTCTACTGGATGCTAACATCTCCGAGAATGAAATTATTGCGGTTATTGATGCCCTTCCCAATGGGAAAAGCCCGGGTCCAGATGGCCTTACCAATGAGTTTTTCAAGTCCTTCAAACATCAGGTGGCCACCCCTCTGCGCCTCGTGTGGCAAGAGGCTCTCTCTTTTGGTGCCCTCCCTGAGTGTCTGAATAATGGCGTCATCAAGTTAATCCACAAACGGGGAGATAAGAACAAAATTGAAAACTGGCGTCCGATTACCATGCTCCAAACTGGATACAAGATAATTGCAAAAGTTATCGCCAACAGAATCTCCTGTCATTTAAAGTCATGGCTATGCGAGGACCAGAAAGGTTTTATCAAAGGTAGATCTATACTTGAAGCTATTATCGATATTTGGGAAGGCCTTTCTTTTGCTGAGGAATCTGCTCAAGACCTAGTTTTCATTAAGATCGACTTCGACAAAGCGTATGACAGATTGGAATGGGACTTTATTCTTCAATCATTGAAAGACCTTGGATGCAGCCAAAAATTCACGAAGATGGTTTCCACTCTTCTTGGAAATGCTTCAACTAGAATAAACATCAATGGTAAGCTCTCTGAGCCCATTCGCTTAAAAAGATCAATTAGGCAAGGCTGCCCTCTGGCCCCTTTACTATTCGCTATCGCCTCGAATGGGCTCAGCTGCCTATTAAAGCATCACTTGGACGCTGGCAATCTCAAGGGTCTTTCCTTACCTCTAAATCATGGCCAAATGGTTGTGAGACTTTTTGCTGATGACATGAATGCCTTTGTGCAAAACGATATAAACAGCATTGAGGTGTTTTGGTGGTGCCTCCACACCTTTTGTGTGGCATCAGGCTCAAAAATCAACCATGCTAAAACTGCTTTTAGAGCAATCAGCGGACCTACTCCCCAATTGCTGGTGGATCGGGGGTGTCAAGTTATCCCTAGCGGTCAAGTCTTCCGTCTCCTTGGCATTCCGATGGGTTTCGGCATCTCAATGGACCAACGCTGGAACTGGGTGCTATCCAAGCTGGATAGCAAGCTCAATCAGTGGAAAGGTATACAAGTCAACCTGGCAGGACGTGCTATGGTTATTAACACTTTTATGTTGTCTACAATTATTTACTTTATCTGGTGTTGGAGACCTAAGGAGAAAGACTTGGCCAAAGTGGAAAGAATCTGCAGGAACTTCCTTTGGACTGGGGACCCCAACAGAAGGGGGATTCCCAAAATCAAATGGGAAACTTGCATTAGCCCTAAAGACTCAGGGGGCTTGGGAATTTTGGATATTGCTGGATTGGCTGACAAGCTGGCGGCAAAATGGCTTATCAAGGCCTGGTGCAATAGAGAGTCCTCTTGGGCTAAATTGATCTTCAGAAACACGGAAGACCTTACCTTTGTTGGCCTCCCCGGTTGGAAGGACATAGGGATTCTCTCGCTTTTGTTCTCCCCCCACCCGGTCTTCCCTAAAGGCTCTAGCCTCGTGTGTTCTTTATGGAAGAATTGGAACAAGGCCAAACAGTTCATCAGAATCAGTGATGATTGGAAGTGGGCGGCTGGCATAAGACAAAATGACTCTATTTGGTTCCCGATCAGTGGCATTCGGGGAGTGGAGTCTTGGAACCTCCAAACCGCAAGGCGGTTATGCAACAAGGGGTTCAAACAGTGGAAACAGCTCTGGAAACAAGAGACCAGCCAGTGGATCAGGTTCGAAGAATTGGATCCGAGACTTAGTGTTACCTTTGAGGAATGGACTCTTCTTCAAAGCAGGTGCCTTGCCTGGGACCGCTCAACTACCCGCCTTCTATGCGGTCAGGATCTTCCTTGCTTGGAGGGCCTCAAATGGAGCAATGGTAAGAAGCTATCCAGAATCCCGAACTTCAAAGGGGATTTGGATGTTCACCACACCCTTAACAAGCGATGGTGCCTTGCGTGGACCAAACTTCGATGGGAGCTAAAATTCATGTCTCTTTGGCACCCCCTGATTGAGGTCAAAAAGTCTGTTCTCATGTGGCAGATCTTGCATAAAGGAATCTGGACCAATGCAAGGGCTAACAAAATCTGTGGTGTGCAGCCATGGTGCAAGCGTTGCCATCGGTGCACCGAAGATTTAGCTCACCTGTTCTTCGACTGCCCCAAGTCCCGTGTTATCTGGCTTCACGTGTCCCACGTTTTGAGACTCACGAGTCAAATCCACTGGCAACAAGTGATGTTGGGTGAGGCGATCGGATGCTCATCGAGGCTGTGGAATGCCATCAGAGGTGAGGCTCTCTGGAAGATTTGGCGAGAGCGCTGTGCCGTCAATTTTGGCCAAACTCCTAAGGAATGGTCGATCGAGAAATCTTTGTTTCTCCTTGGTAAAAGAATCTCCCGAGTCAAGAGATCGCCACCGTTTAGACATCACTGTATTTATCTCCTCGAAAACAACAAGTTGAAACCCAAATGGGTCCCTCATGAGGGTGATGGTAATGTTATCCGCCTCATTTGTAATGCCCTGTAGCTTGCTATACTCCTCCCCTGCATTGTGGGATTTGGGGGGTCCCATGGGCACTAGTCCCACTCACTTGTAACTTTTTCTCTTTGTTATAATTAAAGTCCGGGAGATTAGGCTAAGGCCGAACTTCCTTTATTTAAAAAAAAAAAAAAAGATTGTTTTCTTCATCAAAGAAGAGATTTGAAATGTTCCTTTTTCATGCGTGGTTATTTATGTGTTTCTTGGTTTCGTATGCCGAAAAGTTCACTCCTTAGATTAGAGGACATGACTATTCAATGGAAAGCATCCAAGCTGAGAGGGTTTTCTATGAGCAAGGTGTTTCTTGGATTTCTCCATACATTCATCTCCTCCACTAAGGGTGCCATGTATATCTATAATAAAATGAATTGCAATGGCCTATTTAGCTACAACAAAAGAAGATTGAACAAAAAGTGTTGTTTGGAAGGGAGCCCAAAGCAATGGCATCATCAGCTTAAACGTGGGTGGAGCCTACGCATGAGCATAAAAAGTATTGATCAAGCACCAATGGCTTTGGGCGAGCCAAAATTGCTCTCAAGATGTACGAAGGTGATGGTTCTCTAATGTCCCTTATAGCTTTAGTTTGATTGAAGGAACAACTCTATAGATGAAGGGGTGTAGTACCCATGGGACCTCGCCTATCTTACTTCGTCCTAAGAACTCTGCATGGAAAGCTACAAGATTGTACAAAGTAATTGAACTGGCTCATGGGCCGTTGTATGCCAGCAACCATTGTTGGTTGTTTTCAACTAGGTGCTTAGACGTGTCTGAAATGGCCTATGGCCCGCAGGGTGGTTGTATTCTGGAGGTCTACCAAACCCTTCAATTTCGACGGTTATCTACGCATAATACCTTATGGATTCTGGATTTTCGGTCTCCTTATGCGCTTGCTTAGTGGGGTCAATGATACCTTCGTTGACGCGGGCGACATTTTTTTAGCTCAATACACACACACACACACATATATATATATATATATATATATATATATATATATATATATATATATATATATATATATATATATATATATATATATATATATATATATATATTTTAAATGGAGGTTTTTAATTTTTTATTTTTTTTTTAAATAGAGGTTCGGCGGAAGCCTACCCCCCCGGACTTTAACTTTGAAATTGCAACTGTACAAGGAAGGGCATAGTACCCATGGGACCCCCCTTATCCCACAAGAACAGGGGTTTACAACACTCGTTTAAACGGCGGTCAACACTACCGCAGGGATAGACAACAGTGGCACTCAGCCACAATGCAAGATCATTCCAAATTACATGTCCCTTACATGTTGCTGCCAGGGATTGAACCCTCGCCCCCGCCTCAAGAGACGAGAGGCCCAACCACTAAGCCAGCGAGAGGCCCAAAAATGAAGGTTCGGCGGAGGCTACTCCCCCGGACTTTAACTTTGAAAAGTCCAACAAAAGCGGGCGATAATCCCCCTTCGCCGAGTTTCCTTTTTTTTATTATTATTATTATTATTTTAAGTGTCGAGTTCTCCCTTCACATGATTTCTCTGACTTTATCGCGCTCATAGAGTTTGCATCCCCGTATCGCATTTACAGGGTCCGCAAACCAGTGCGGAGCTGCGAGACTACAGAGTGCTGCTGCAATCACGAAGTTTCACAGAGCGCGACGGAAATGGGGGGCTATTTCCATGACACTCAGATTCCTGCACAGTACTCAGATTCCTTTGAGGGTCACGATTCGCGTGATGCGCCAGTCCGGAAAATCTCTCGCTCTGCAGAGACCTCGCACGAACATACTGCGAGGCACCCCGCCCACGCGGAGCCCGGAATCCCACGGACAAGTGCCGATTATCCGAAGCCCACCTCTCCTTCGGTGAGTGCCAATACCACACAGCCACAGGATGGCGCAGCCAAGCCTACCGTACTGCTCATCGTCGCCCTGATTTTACAAATTCTGGCCATAATCTTTCTCTTTGCCACAATGGGTTTAATCGCTTCCGCAGCAGGTTTCGAAGTGAAGTTATCCTACTCATCTTTCACTCCTATAAGGTCTCTCTCTCACACACGCAATTAGACTCGTAGAAACATCTGTTTGAATCCATTATGCATGTGCTAGCTGTATAACTATTTGCGTTTCTGAAAATACACTGCAGTGTATATATATATTTGATGGGATTCCTTGTCTTTGATGCATGAGTCGCTGAACGCGGCGTTCTCTCGCTCCCGCTCAGGGCTTTCGCAGGTGATATTCAAAGTAGGGATTATGTATGTGAAGTTCGATTTCGATTCTCTCAATAATGGGAAATTATACCATGTGAAGTATCACGACATTAGCACGATATGTAGAGAATTTCGCACACTTTGGACGTGAGAGGAAATGATTCTCCAATACATAATGGCTCTTAAGCATCTTTTCCCATCAAGGGCAAAGACCTTAACCTTACATTTATTGCAATTGTCCGAATTTTATTCTCTGTGATGTTCCAGATCACCATTCATTTATGCATGTCACAATCTAATTTTCCGCTAGACAGAGATTTACTTGTTGACTGCTTCCCCTAATGTCCATTTACTTTCTATTGGTTATTAGTTAGACACTAAAGTGTACAAAATACGGCTGGGTTCACACTGAGGCTCTGGAACTAGCATGGAAAAACACAAACTTCCACTTGGAATAAGTTATGTTTTGACGGTTCTTTCAACCTTGTATTCACATTGGAATAAGTCATGTTTTGACAGTTCTTCCAACCTTGTATGCACACAAGGTGGTGGTACAGAGCCAAAAAAATTACAAAAAGGAAATGTGAATTGACAGGAGAGGATTGGATCGTGTTAAATGTTTTATTCTCAAAAATATAAAGTTCTATGCTTTTTGATTTGGCACGGAGGAAGGGGGGGTCGGAACAGCTTAAAGGATTGCGTTCCATCTAGTCAGTATGGTAAATGTCTGTTCCATTCGCCTAATGTGAATTGTTGATAGTCAGTCCCTTACAAATGGCCTCTAACGTTTGGCTGAACGTGCGCAGCAATGTTTCCGCTGCTCAGTTCAAATCCACTCTACCGATGAATCCACTCAACCGAAGATCTGCTATGGGGTAATTGAATTCTGAAGGGGCTGCTATACGCGTTCATGTAGATCCTGTTCGCTTAGGAGCCGATTAATAGCTATAATCGATGTGTCTATGTGTGTGCGTATGTGCGTGTTTGTTGTGTATGAGAGAGAGAGAGAGAGATGTAAAACGAGAATACTTCCCCAGGTATATTCTGGGCACTGCAGTGCTGGGGTCGCTCTATTGCGTTTATGCCATCATTTCGATAATTCTCCGACTAATTGACATCGCCCTTTCGTGCAAGAAAGCACTGCTTTGGATTAGCTATATTGGCGATCAGGCATGTCGTCTTAGTCCTTTGCGTGTGGTGTGCGTGTGTAAGTGTATGTGTATGCATTCTTGAGAGAGAGAGAGAGAGAGATCTGAATGCAGGTGATTCTCATTCTGGCGGTGACAGGTGTAACCGCCGCTGCTTCGTCGTTAGTACCAAATAAAGATACCAATGGTACATGCGTACCGTTTATATCATTCTGCAGTCGCTTGGCTATCGCAACTGGTACTCTTTTCATGGGTTCCCTTTTCCTCGTGTTCACCCTTGTTATATCCTCCGTTTGCGTCTGCAAAAGACGAATATGAAGTACATAATATCGTTATTTGCCTTATCGAATCCGGTGCACATATTCACATACGCTTCAAAGTTCAGCTACTAATTCATGCTTCGGCGTTTCGGTACAGATCATAGAATCACAGAGTGGATGCCCATGAAGTCGCTGAGTGGGTTATTAGTTTTGATTTTATGTCTCTCTAAATATTGATGTATTTCTTATCGATTTCAATACGATTACTGCTTCAGTTCCGAGAAACAGGATGATGACACCACTTTTTATGAATGGAGAGAAGCCGTGCACTAGAGTAAGCGAGGGGAATATCCACCTCTTGATTATGTAACGATCCTGAAGAGAGTCTGATTCTTGAATTATAAAATTCGAATGTACATGAAATAATAAGGTTTCATGGTTCCACATTTCTGTTGGCCACTCGAACCCAGTTTATGATCGCGATATCATCAACTAACTTGTTTAATTGCTAACCTCGAATGGCCTTTCAGACAAAACATAAGGGAGAAGCAAATTGTATGCAGTTAATGACGTTTTGTCAGTACTTTTACATTTAAATCAGAATCTTGGAAAATGGATCCGAATATAATCTATCCATGAAAACTATAACTATACAAATCTTTCCAATGATCAGAAGATTGTTTGTTTCTGATGACTCTTTGTCCAACCCTAGTTCAAAGAAATCGAGCATGGTCTCATTGTTGGTATTATTATGTCCCTTATATAGTCGTTACAGAGTAAGACAAAGCAAGCGTACAATAATAGATCTCTTACTGACAACATATGATCATACAAAACTACTACATTCACAGTCTTACTAACAACATCTCCTGATACAAAACTACTACATTGATATTCTGCGTGATGTAAGTGAATCGGTTGGGCTTCAACCTCTTGAGGTAGAGTTCTTGGGTTCAACCCTCCCTTTGAGCTGTCGAACATTGTATGCGCCATAGGCCAGCCTAATCTCAGTTCTACCGTTTTCCGATGCCAAAGCCACATGCCTTCCGGCAATCCTTTCCCAATGTTGTCTTCGATAGTTTCAACCATTGCTTTGTGGGATATGCGGGGTCTCATGTGTACTAGACTTTAGTTGTACAATTATACAATTGTTCTTGTCAATGTAATTCAAGCAAGGGAGATTTGGCTTCGCAAAACTTCCTCTTAAAGAAAAGGAAAAAAAAATCACTGCATTGAAAAAAACAAAAGCAATAGGAAGACGACGAAATGTGCACATAAAGTCAATGGATGCAGTTCTGTAGTTCACCAAATAGACGTGATAAAATGTTGAACAACGGAATGTAAATCTGATTTCGGTACGGAAGCGATAATCGTACAAAACAAAGAACCTTGATAATCATCAGAAAAGTATTTCTCCCGTCCTGAAACGCTATCCATGCATCTATAGACTTCAGAAATAAAACATTGGTTTACTGTTGGTATTGCTACATATTTTATAAACGCATTGTTCAGCGACTTACAGCCGGTCACGGCTTCGATTTCTATTACATAAAAAATAGTTTTAATAATACATATAATAACTCCATGGTAGTTTAATTCTTATTCTATTCAGAGTTACAAAAAATCAAAAGCAACCATACACTAATTAAATTTCATTCGTACTTTAGATTGAATATCTCTTATACGCAACAAAACGTTACAAATCATAAATTGGACGAGCCAAAGGTGGATAATAAAGTTCATTCAAATAGATCAAATTATTACAAGAGTTTTAGGCTGTATCTCTCTTTTACCTATGTACATGCATTCGAAATACTTGAATATTCACAAAATGTCTATTCAAATTAATAGCTAGTAAATGTTTCAATTCATTGGGCTCGATGAGGTGGTACTCATTGATGATGAGGGATATCAAATATAAAATATCATATCCCCTATTTCATGGGGATAAACTTTCATAGGGAGTTCATCGATTGCTTACATGTAATAAAATCAGAATTTTTGAGTGATTATGATCACCACAGCTTAACATATTCTCAACTTATTCTAAAGGACATCCTTGGAGCATGAGGAAATATAAGACTTATGTAATAGACCGTGATCATACTCCACAGCTACAAGATGTTGGAAATCAATCTCGAACTTGGTGGTGAGGTCAACTCAAATAAAGGGAAAAGGACCAGCTAAATGAAGTCCATGTAAGATTAATTGTAACTCCCTACCTTCCAAATCAACTTCAACGTACGTGAAAACCTTTCACATTTTGGTGAAAGTTGATAGCTCACTGACCTCTAGCATTTCGGGTTAAGATTTTCGGAAGAACAAAAGGGAAGGAATGAGTGCAAAAAGATTTATCTCCATGAATTCATTGTTTCTTTGCGTTTTTTAGAGCTTTGATCAATAAGACAAGCAAGCCCCTTGTATATCTTAAGTTTAGGATCCCATATCTCAACACATATTTAGGTGATGGATACATTGTTTGATTTTAAGTAGAAGTTTCTTGTTCTACTCTTGTATTCATCTAGAATACATTGTTTGAATTTATGTTAAAAATTTCTTCTTCTACTCTTATATCCATCTATATTAATTAATTCAACATCGATAAGATAGCTACCATAGTCATCTTAAGTTATCTGAAATCTCAAGTTCATTCTCTAATTAACTTTTGAGTAGATAATATTAGAGTGAATTTACATCATTTTTTGATGTAGTTTTTTAACAAAGCTAGATAATATGTCTTGGATTCATTGATTTTGTAAATTTAGAGAATCAGTTTGGCTAAGATTTTTTTATTTTGAGATGTTTCTGAAAGTTTATTTTGGGGATGCGAAAGCATCTTTTCATTCTCTACATCATGTCTAAGTATAGATGAAATTGATCATTCTTGATATTACACATCCACTAGTGGAGGCTACTTATTGTCCGATTCCAAAGTGCGGCTTGAACCTATACTAAACATGGCATTTACGAATTATGAGTACTTCAAAGTAGAAAAGAGATTAAACATAAAGTGAGATAATACACTCGAGAAGTCATATGGAAGTGACTAGAGAAAAATCAAGAGGCGTATACTTCAAGGAGGATCCACACTCAGGAAGGGGTATTATAGAAGGAAACTTTTATGAGAGATGTTCGAAGGTGAAAATATTATTCCTCACCATGATAAACACCTTGTTTATTAGATTTAGAAGAAGAAAATATTGTACGTAGAAGATATGGTTTATCCCAACATTTACATAAAGGAATTGGATAAAGAACATTGCAGACCTAGATATTTATAATATTGAACTATTCAATGGGAAGTCTCTTGTGAGGGTTACTGATCATTGCACAACCTATGGAGAATGATTTTTGGTATGCACAACAAGAACCATTTAGTGAGGGCTTGTAAGTTCCACACTTGGATAGACACCTACACCATGGAATACTTGCTTATCTCAACTCAAAACGCATATGGACTTATGCTTTAACCACTAAAACTAGAGAAGAGATATTTCCAACAAGTTATAATTTAGTTAGTTCAATCAGTTTTGGTTGGAAAACCCAACTACGAAAAATAAATTACATATCCACATAGGTATACAAAAAATTAGGATATTACTCTTGGACTAATAATTCATAAAAAAACAAAAATGTTAAAGAGGATATTTGAAATAAAACCATGAAGCACCATGGGTTTTCCAATTATTACTTAAATGCAAGAAATAACTACATAAAAAATGCAATATGAAGCTCACAAAGTGGCTATGTACAAAATGATGTGCGGCTAAAAAGAATCTATGAGAAGAGAAAATGACAAAATATCTTCTAAAAGCAAATCCGACCTACTAGAGTGCTTTGCTTCGTCTTCCTCTCTCTCTCTCTCTCTACTTGTTGAGAATGTGCTCCCACTTCACGTTCATAGTCAAGAAGCCTCTGAGGAGTTTTATGCCTGCTTCTATATGCCACTCACTATGAGGAAGATGTTGTATCTTTTATTCATCCTAAATTTTGATTTTATTCTGTCATCTTTAGAATTATATTGACCTTAACTTTGCTTAATGTATCCAAGCATACCTCACATGACAATAATCTCAAACATATATCTTCAACACTCCACTTCAATCTCATTTGCGAGATACCTTCAACCATGTCTTCCAAACTTATCAAATCCTTCATACCTTTGATCTTAAAAGCATCCAAGAAATTTCTACACAGATTTGAACAACCAAGATAAAGATGAGAAAAAATCAAACAAGCAGAAATTGTTTTGCAAATCTTCTAAAGGAAATGATCACATCATAAAGAACTGTCCAAAATTGGCTTCTAAAGAGGCAAAGAAGAAAAAGGCTGGAATGGTTGTTGCAAAGGCCTGTACACCAAAAAGAGAGTCTGCTAATCTTGTGCAGGAAGAAGAATGGGTGTTTACTATTGTTTGTAGTTTTGACCCATGTTCTCATGAGCACTGCATGTCTGCAGTAGACTCAGATGTTTGGCACTTTGACAGTGGGGTGACCAAACATATTACCTCGCACTATAGTTTCTTCTCTTCACTCGAGCCTGCCCCTACAGGGAGTACTGTTACATGCACCAACAACTCCTCTTATCCTGTTATGGGAGTTGGTAAGATCATTTTGATTAGTGCTGATGGACGTAGTTCTTTCACTTTGTCAGGTGCTTTGTTTGTGCCAGGGATCAAGAAAAATCTGTTACCAATTTCTACATTAGCCAAGATTGGCTTCGGTGTGAAATTTGTTGATAACAGGTGTACAGTTCATGATCTATCAAATGGTGATGTGATTATTGCTTTTGGCATTCTATGTCGTGGGCTATATAAGCTCATAAACTATGAAAGATCTGTAAATGATTTGGCATGTGCAGTACATGATTCTCAGGCTATATCAGATGCAAAACTTAGGCATCCATGCTTTGGTCATCTGAATTTTGCTAGTTTGCTACATCTGCAGAAATCTGAAATGGTGTCATCTTTGCCCAAACTTGAGGCACTGTGAAAACATGTTTGTGAAGGCTATATTTTAGGCAAAATGCAGTGTTCCTCCTTTCCAAAAGATGGTTTAGTTCGGGCTACTAAGAAATTGCAGCTTGTACATAACGATGTCTATGGTCCTATGTAGACACCTTCTTTTGGAAATTATCTTTACTTCGTGACTTTCATCGATGATTTTTCTAGGCATGCATGGGTATATCCATTGAAGGCAGATTTCAAAGTGTTCATGTGCTTCAAACAGTTTTTGGTTTTGGCTGAAAATGTGTTAGCATGTAAAATGGGCACCCTCCGTTCTCATCAAGAAGGGGAATATATGTCTTCTCATTTTAATGCATTTCTGGTTGAACGTGGGATAAGACACCAGTGTACAGTGCCATATACACCTCAAAAAAATGGAGTTGCTGAACAAAAGAACAGGTCACTCATGGAGATGGCGAGGTGTATGGTAAAGAGTCAGGATCTACCACATAGTTTCTAGATTGAGGCTGTCATGTGTGCAGCATATGTGCTTAATAGGTGTGCCACTAAAGCGCTATAGTCTATCACTCGATATGAGGCTTGGCATGATAGCAAGCCATCTATTGCTCATCTACATGTATTTGGTTGTTTGGCATATGCATTAGTGCCCGAACAACATTGTAGAAAATTGGATGATAAAGTAGTAAAATGTATTTTTGTTGGGTACAATTTTGAAAGTAAAGGGTATCATTTGTATCATCCACAGACTAAACGCATTCTGGTTATCCGTGATGTTGTTTTTGTGGAATATGCTATTCTGCCATTACTTTCATGTACTAAGGAGACATTTGTTAGCTCCAAAGACATGTATGATACTTTGCTGCCTCTTTTTACAGGTGGATAGTCTAGTGTTGGTCCTAATGAGACAACTTCTCAAACTTTGTAGGTTTCACGTGATGATGCAGATCATTCCATTTGTGATGCAAATTTACATGATGCACTTATTGATTAGAGTGCTCATATTAAGTAGGCAAGTACTATGCCAAAATGGCTGGTGGAGACCTTGTGTGAGAGAAAATTAGATGCACCTTTGTCATGTCATACTCAATCAGGCTCTCATAGTGCCTCTTTTGCATAAGATTTCTATGCTATGACTGCATCTAATCTTTGTGATGAGACTGAGCTTGTTTCATTTGATGAAGCACAAAATTCAGAAAATTGGATAGTTGCTATGCAATCTGAATATGATGCAATAATGAAGAAAGGTACTTGGTCTTTATGTGAGTTGCCTCCTAGCAAGAAGGCCATGGGCAATCAGTGGGTATACAAGCTGAAGTGTAAACCTGATGGTACAGTTGATAGATATAAGGCTAGGCTTGTTGCAAAGGGTTATGCATAGGAAAGGGCATTGAATTTGGCGAGATCTTTGCACCTACTTGCCGAATGACTACAGTTTGTAGCATTTGTGCACTTGCAGCTCATCATGGTTGGAATGTACATCAGTTGGACATTAAAAGTGCATTTCTGATTGGCGACTTGCATGAAGGAGTTTCTATTTTTCAGCCGCGTGGCTTTGTGCAGAAAGGGCATGAAAACCAGGTGTGTAGGTTAAAGAAGGCATTATATAGTTTAAAGCAAGCACCACGTGCTTGGTATGAGAAGATAAATGCCTATCTGATTGCACATGGTTTTGAGAATAGTCCAACTGAAAGCACCTTATATGTTAAGCATGCTAATGATGTTCTTCTGATCATTGTTGTCTATGTTGACAACATGGTGCTCACTGGTCCTATTGAGAAGCATATTGCTGATTTTAAGGCTGATTTCCATGCCTCATTTGAGATGTCTGATTTCCAGCATTTGCATGACTATTTGGGCATTCACTTTATGCAAGTTCATGGTGGAATGGATTTGTGTCAAACGAAATATATTGACACATTATTATAGCGTTTTGGCCTTGAAGGTTGTTAGCCTATTGCCACTCCTATGGAGATAGGTTTACGATTGAGTCTTCATGATGTTAGAGATGCATTTGATGCTATCCTCTATCACCAGGCTCTTGGATGCCAGATTTACTTATGCATCACTCGGCCAGATATCCAGATTGTTATCTCACAGATGAGCAGGATTATGCATTGCCCAAGAGTCAAGCATTGGCAGATGGTTAAGCGCATCTTTCGCTACTTGAGTGGTACTCAACTACTTGGGTTTTTATCCCAAGGGGGGATCACTACCACCAGATTTGCATGTTTTTTGTGACTCCCATTGGGCTGGTTTCTATGACACTCATGTGTCCACTAGTGGCTTTTGCTTCATGTTTGGTAGCTCATGTATATCTTGGTTGAGCAAGAAGCAGCCTACTGTGGCCACTTCCAGTTGTGAGGCTGAGTACAGGGCAGCTTTCACATTGACTATTGAGTGTGTGTGGCTCAGATGCTGTAGAGGAGGTACTGGGGTATCCGCTTTTAACAAAAGTAGAGAATGAGAACTAAACACGTCCAGTACATCACCTACTCAAGGAGGGTTCTCTTTAGGGAAATATACCCCTTAACATTTCTGTGAACAGGTAGATAACACGGATTGCACCGAGTGGTACATACTTCAGAAAATATGGATAACAATTGGCCAAGGAAGATCATACACGTCTTGATTTGACTCAGATGATTACAAGATTTAACAAGGAAATGCTCAAAAACTAATGTTCAGAGCTTCCTAGTACTCTATGCAGATAAATACAGATCAATACAAACGATGAAGGAATTGCTCAAGAGAATAGAGCTTAACACCAATAGTGTCTCACAGAAAAGAAAGAAAATCCAAGACACTCTCTTACACTATAGTGCTCATAGCCCTCCACTGAGAAGCCTACCCTCTGTATCCACACTACAGAGTAGCTCCTACAATAGGCTTGAAACCACCAAGTGCAAGAGAGAACTTCTGCACGTATACACGCGTCAAAGTAACTCCGAAAATGTACCAAAAGTGTGTGTCCAAAATGAGCACAAATCCCTTGTTTTATAGGCCTCAATAGGCCAAGAGAGCCTTGCCGAATCTTCACGTCCACTGATCACGCGCCGGTTAACCACCCAAGATTGGAGGGGTAGGACAATTATTCCCTTGATTTGAATTGGATCCCCAAAGATAGGTAGTCGTCGTGAATGGTTGGTGGCAAATGGCAAGAATCTTTTCTTCACTTCTACTTTTTACACTCCACACTTTTTTCCCTTTTTGAGGACTGTTTAGAGCGTGATTTTTTCACCTTCCAGCTGTTCCTCATACCTTCTTATCCAGCCCTATCTATAGCATTGTCAGTCAAAGTAATCTCTTCTTCAGTACCACCTTTCGCCAGTTCCATCGTTCACTTTATGAGATTTTGCCGAATATGAAGACTGCTTCTCAAATTACCTTCATTTGTAGTGGGATTGGGGTTGGGGTTGAGGGGGGTTGAGTGGGGTTGAGAGGGGGCGCATGGGGTGGGGTTGAGGGGGGTTGAGTGGGGTTGAGAGGGGGCGCATGGGGTGGGGTTGAGGGGGGTTGAGTGGGGTTGAGAGGGGGCGCATGGGGTGGGGTTGAGGGGGGTTGAGTGGGGTTGAGTGGGGTTGAGAGGGGGCGCATGGGGTGGGGTTGAGGGGGGTTGAGGGGGGTTGAGTGGGGTTGAGAGGGGGCGCATGGGGTGGGGTTGAGGGGGGTTGAGTGGGGTTGAGAGGGGTTGCGTGGGGTGGGGTTGAGGGGGTTGTGTGGGGTTGAGTGGGGTTGAGAGGGGGCGCATGGGGTGGGGTTGAGGGGGGTTGAGTGGGGTTGAGTGGGGTTGAGAGGGGGCGCATGGGGTGGAGTTGAGGGGGCTTGAGTGGGGTTGAGAGGGGGCGCATGGGGTCGGGTTGAGGGGGGTTGAGTGGGGTTGAGAGGGGTTGCGTGGGGTGGGGTTGAGGGGGGTTGAGTGGGGTTGAGTGGGGTTGAGAGGGGGCGCATGGGGTGGGGTTGAGGGGGGTTGAGTGGGGTTGAGTGGGGTTGAGTGGGGTTGAGAGGGGGCACATGGGGTGGGGTTGAGGGGGGTTGAGTGGGGTTGAGTGGGGTTGAGAGGGGGCGCATGGGGTGGGGTTGAGGGGGGTTGAGAGGGGGCGCATGGGGTGGGGTTGAGGGGGGTTGAGTGGGGTTGAGAGGGGTTGCGTGGGGTGGGGTTGAGGGGGGTTGAGTGGGGTTGAGTGGGGTTGAGAGGGGGCGCATGGGGTGGGGTTGAGGGGGGTTGAGTGGGGTTGAGAGGGGTTGCGTGGGGTGGGGTTGAGGGGGGTTGAGTGGGGTTGAGTGGGGTTGAGAGGGGGCGCATGGGGTGGGGTTGAGGGGGGTTGAGTGGGGTTGAGTGGGGTTGCATGGGGTGGGGTTGAGGGGGGGTTTAGTGGGGTTGGCGGGCAAAAAAGATGTAAGCACGCATTGCAGGGTTCGAACTCGCGTCCTTTGTTTCAGAATGATCTCATCTATCCAAGGTGTCCGTCGTTATATCTTGTGGAAGGTATGGATAGGATATTTAGATATGCTATAAACGATGGTTTGCGTCCGTCCTGTTATGGAAAGTCCACAAAGGAGGTACTGATGCTCTGGCCGTTGATTCTCCCATTAATACGTGAAAGAAAGAGCCTGCCCGACCCAAGTGGAAGGCAAAGCGAGAGAGGAAAAGAGAAGGAGTACTACAGACCCCCACATCAAGCTTTTGCACCGTCTCGGTGCAATAACCCCTTTATTTGCTTATTCCTTCAAAATGAACTGCAGAAAATGAAAGACTACGGTATGTACAGTGAGATAAAATAAATTTCATCTGCTTATCTCAATTCAAATAACTTTTCACCCTGGAGATGTTGACTAAGGGCAACCTTTTACCTTGCAGATCTTCCATATGCACTGCGCCATGTGGCAATACTTTGATAACCTTATATGGTCCTACCCATTTAGGTGCCAATTTAGTTGAAATTGCTGGGACTTGATGCACTAAAACCATAGATCCTTCTTGTACTTCATTGGTCCTCAGATACTTGTCATGCAGTCTTTTGCGCTCTTCTTGTTTTACCTGAAGTTTTTGCATTGCTTCTTCTCTGTATTCTTCTAATGCCACCAATCTCTGAATGGGAGGTTCAATTCCAATGGTTTTGATTCCTATTTCCTTTCTGATAATGAACTCAAATGGTGCCAATGCCTCTTTTCCATAAACTAAAAGAAATGGAGTTTCACCTGTGGTTCCCCTCTTCGTGGTTCTGAAAGCCCAAATTGCACCAATTAGTGCTAGTGGCCAAGAACTTTGATGATCAAAAGATAATTTGCGAAGTAGTCCAATCAAAATCTTATTGGAACTCTCTGCTTGGCCATTTGCCCTTGGGTAATAGGCACAAGATTTTTTATGGAAGATCTTGTACCTGTCAAATATAAACTGGAGCAATTGATTTACAAAATGTGTGCCTCTATCACTAGTAATCTCCAGTGGGCAACCAAATCTTGAAAAAATACGTTTATACATAAATTTAGCTACTGTTAAAGCCGTGCAGTCCACAGTAGCTTTAGCCTCTATCCATTTAGTGGCATAGCATGTGGCCATCAAAATATACTTTTTACCTCCTGGTTGCCCAGTTGGGCTAATTGGCCCTATGAAATCAAGACCCCATCGTTCAAATGGGAGCCATCCTGTAGATATGACCAATGGTTGGAAATTCAAACTGGTTGGCGCGGGAGCACACCTCTGGTAGATGTGGCATTCTTTGGCGAACTTGATTGCATCTTTGAAAATATGAGGCCACCATAAACCTTTGTGGATGATTCTATGAGCCAATTCTTCCCCCTTGAGATGTCCTTCACTGTGTGCAGCTTCTAGCAGAAGATTTACCTCCTCTGGATAGACACACCTTCTCAGTATATCATCTTGACAGTATTTATATAAATTTCCGTTTATAAGAGAATATGCTTTGGTTTTCAAGAGCAATCTTCTCTTTTCTACAGGTGTCAAGTGTTCTGGGATCTTTCCAATAGTGAGAACATGAAGAATTTCATCATACCAGCCAATTCGAACTGTTACTAGAAAAAGATTGCTATCCACCAATTCGTCATTAATACTTGTTGCCTTTTCGCTCATTGCCGTCCTGGAAACTTGATCTGCCATGTAGTGCTCTTTTTCTGGCTTAATATGAATATCAAAATTAAATTCTTGAAATAGGAGTAACCATCGTCAAATCCTTCCAGCTACTCTAGGCTTGTTAATCAGGTACTTCAAAGGTTGATGATCAGTTATGACAATAAAATGCACACCTAAGAGGTAATGCCGGAATTTTTGAAGAGCGAACACGATAGCCAAACCTTCCCTTTCAGTAGTGTTGTAGTTCCTCTCTGCTTTGGTAAGCAATCTGCTAGCATACACGATAGGTTGGTCTATCTTCTGTGATGATGGTTGAGCCAAGACTGCTCCAACTGCATGAAGACTGGCATCTGTATGTACATGGAACTCTAATGACCAATTAGGAACAGTTAAAAGAGGAGCAGTACATAGTCTCAATTTTAATTCGCAAAATGCTTTCTCAGCTTCAGGAGTCCATGAGAAAGGGACATTCTTACTTGTAAGCCTGGACAAAGGCTTAGCTATCTCTGAATACATCCTGATAAATCGTCTATGATATCCTGCATGGCCCAAGAAACTTTGCACTTCCTTTGGGCTTTGTGGAATTGGCATAGAAAGGATAGCAGTGATCTTTGCTGGATCAACCGTTATCCCTTCAACTGATACTATGTGGCCCAGGAGAGTACCTTTGGTCACCAAAAAATGACATTTAGCAGGATTCAACTTCAAACCTGTTTTGAGACACTGCTCAAAGATTTCCTTTAGATTATCCAAATGGTTATTGAAATCTTGAACTATTGCCCTCTTGTCTGTTCCTGAGAATACTGAAAAATCATCCATAAAAATGCGCAGAAATGAGGTTAACCATTTCCCTAGTATGAGGTACATAGTCCTATTGAAGGATGCTGGTGCATTCTTCAAGCCAAAAGCCATACGGGTATAAACATATGTGCCCCATGGTGTAACAAAAGCCGTCTTGTCTCTATCTTCAGGATGAATGGCTATCTGATTGTAGCCACTGAATCCATCAAGAAAACTATATAAAGAGTGTCCGGCTACTTCTTCAAGCACCTGCTCTGTGAATGGTTGGGGAAAGCCATCTTGAATAGTTACTTTATTCAAGGCACAAAAATCAACACATACTCTTATTTTGCCGTTTTTCTTTGGTACAATGACCATGGAAGAAAGCCACCGTGAGTGTTCTACCGGAACAATAATACCTGCCTCTTCCAATTTTGTGATTTCTAACTTTACTACCTCTGCATACTTTGGATTAAGTCGGTAAGGCCTACTTCTTGCAGGTGAAGCTCCTTCCATTAAGGGTATTCGGTGTAATCCAAGCTCCTCAGGTATCCCTGTTAAGTCTTTATAGGACCATGCAAAGACACTTTTATAGGTAAAGAGTAGGGAAGTTACCTTCTGCAATAAAGGCGGATAGTGCCATAACCAAGAAGCCAAGTGAACCATCTGAGGATTCTCTTCATCTCCAAGATTTACTTCTTGAACATACTTTTCAGAATTGGACTCACTTGAAAGTTCATCTCCACTGTATGCAGGAGCAGAGTTCAATTTATGATCCACAATTTGTTCCTTGATCCATCCTAAGGGTATATTTGAGAATGGTAGTTCTTGAAGGTCGCAATTATCTTCCCCAGATGCAGGCACAACTTTGTCTCTTTCTGGTCCTGCAAGCATAAAATCATCTGATTCCTCATGTTTACCTGCCTTTTCCCTACATACCTTCTTAGTGGCGCTAAGTGTTGAATTTTGATTATCTGATTCAATTGGAGATTTCTGTCCTTCCGGAGGTGCCTGCAAAAAATAAGCTTGACTTCCTTGCTTACTCTTTTCTATTTCGTTCATGTGAAGAACATCAGTTTTTCCCTCTTCTCGTCCTCCTTGTGTTGCTTCTGCAAAATCTTCATTTACCTCACATATCTCCACTGTGCAGCATTCTGCACTTCCCATCATCCAACTTAATAGGGCATCATCTTCTGAAGGCATTACCTGAGTTTCCATAGCATATCCAGTAGCCTTGTTGATGTCTGATCCTTCTTCCAAATGTATCTGTAATTGATTGTTAGTACATGTGGAAATCCATAACTTGTTCTTTCCCCAATCCTGTAGAGCCTTTGCTTGCCTTAACCAAGGCCTTCCCAGGAGTAGAGGGTATGAGGTCTCTTGAGGCAGGGCAATAACAACAAAGTCCAAAATAAAAGGACAACCCTGCACTATCATAAGTACCTTTTCAACAATGCCCACTAGTGCCACCCGACGTTGATCCGCTAAGGTGACTGTGAAGGGTGCTGCCTTTGTGGGATTGAGCCTTAGTTTCTTCATAGTGAAATCAGGCATCAAATTGATGCCGGAACCTCCATCTATAATAACACCTGCTAGAACTTCATCCTTGATTAAAACGGATAATCTTGAGCTCTGATAATCAGCCAAGGGTGCAGGAGGAAAGTCCACCATAAAACCCTCTATGCTAGGAGGTGAGCACAAGCATGCAGAATGTATAATCTTCAGCAGATCACTTCTTACTTTAGGATCTATCTTTATGAGTTGATACAGGCTAATCTTATGATGAATACCTTTCAAAATTTCTTCAATGTCCACTTCTTGCTTGCCTTCAGAAGTACTCGTTGGTTGATCTTTTAGCAAAGTAGTTGCCCTCTCATAAGCTTCTTCCATTTCTTCTTGGTCCTTCCATCCCACCTTCTTTTCTACAACTCTATCTTTGAGTCCTTGTTGTTCCTCCTTTTGGGCTACTGCCGCTTGCCTGGCTCTGGTCATCATTGGCATGGATGAAGATGAAACAACATAAGATTGAGCTGTCATACCTTCTACAGGTGGGGAGACTGCAATCATGTGAATAGGAGCCGGACGACCTCTTGGGCAATCTCTGGTGTAGTGATCCTTAGCATCTGGACAGTGTTGACAAGGGGGTGCGTCCTCTGGAAGAGAACACCTGTTCTGCATATGGCCATACTCCCCACAACGGTAACACATTAGAGGCCTATTGTATCTAGGCCGAGTTGGGCGGGTCTCTTCTCTATTAGGTGCATTAGCAGTGCTAGCATAATATGAATCTACACCTTGATGGTTACCTCGTTGTTGTGTCCCCTTAAGGTAGTAGCAGTCTCTTGCATCATGACCCTCTTTGCCACAGAACTGACAACTGACTCTGTTAGGACAATTTACATTAGAATGTCCATTATTATTACATATTGTACACCAAACCTGTCTTCGTATGTCCTGGGTAGTCCGCAAGTCTTCAAGCTCACGCCTAAGTTGAGACACTTCATCCATATTATGAGTTGAGAGTGGCGGTATGACCTTCTCTTCTTGGCGACTTTGCTGCATCCTTAAGGCTTCCAACTCCTTCCTGAGTTGCCCGATCGGATCCAAATCGGATGCATAGTTTGGTTGAGACTCTACTTCAAAATGTATTCTAGCCGCCTCAATTCGTGATGCAGTTGCCACAAAATCATCAAGTGTTGCATCCAGTCTGAGGGATTCCCGAAGCTTTTGTTGAGATGACTTAGGCAGAGCCTTCTCAATCCATTTTTTGACTAAAAAATCACCTGGAGCATGAGGCAAACGAGAAACAAGTGCTTTAGTTCTTGTGTGTAATTCATGGAAGGATTCACCTGCTCGTAATTTTAGGTTCTCTAGCTGGTCTAGAGCTCGTTCTGAGGAGTCGCTTGGTCGAAATGTCCGCGAGAATGCCGCTTTTAGAGCCTCCCACGTAGTGAAGTGCCCATCAGCATACTGGCTATACCATTTGTCCGCAAGGCCTTCCAATGTAGATGGAAAGAGCACCAACATTGCATCCTCCCGGTTCTGCAATCCTCTTCCACGACATAATGAGACGAATCTCCTCACGTGGTCATCTGCATCTTCATAAGCCAATCCTTTAAATGTAGGAAACTTGATGTTCAACCTAGAGAGTAAATGGGAAAGATCCTCCATTGGTGCCGGCGCTTCTTCTGAAGTATCTGAGGAAAAATCTAAGGTTCTCCTATGCTTCTCTTTTGATAATGGTGTTACTCCCAAATCAATGGATAGATTCAAGGATGGTGGAGGAGAGGTAGGCTCACTGGTTGTGGTTATTTCTAACTTGTTGAGACGCTTCCGTTCACGATGAGACTCCTTGTCCGCCCGCGTATGGGTCATGTACCTATTCGCAAATACAATAGGGCGACAATCCTCTCACAAAAATGCAAATGTGCCACCGTGCGTGCCAAACTGTAGAGGAGGTACTGGGGTATCCGCTTTTAACAAAAGTAGAGAATGAGAACTAAACACGTCCAGTACATCACCTACTCAAGGAGGGTTCTCTTTAGGGAAATATACCCCTTAACATTTCTGTGAACAGGTAGATAACACGGATTGCACCGAGTGGTACATACTTCAGAAAATATGGATAACAATTGGCCAAGGAAGATCATACACGTCTTGATTTGACTCAGATGATTACAAGATTTGACAAGGAAATGCTCAAAAACTAATGTTCAGAGCTTCGTGGTACTCTATGCAGATAAATACAGATCAATACAAACGATGAAGGAATTGCTTAAGAGAATAGAGCTTAACACCAATAGTGTCTCACAGAAAAGAAAGAAAATCCGAGACACTCTCTTACACTATAGTGCTCATAGCCCTCCACTGAGAAGCCTACCCTCTGTATCCACACTACAGAGTAGCTCCTACAATAGGCTTGAAACCACCAAGTGCAAGAGAGAACTTCTGCACGTATACACGCGTCAAAGTAACTCCGAAAATGTACCAAAAGTGTGTGTCCAAAATGAGCACAAATCCCTTGTTTTATAGGCCTCAATAGGCCAAGAGAGCCTTGCCGAATCTTCACGTCCACTGATCACGCGCCGGTTAACCACCCAAGATTGGAGGGGTAGGACAATTATTCCCTTGATTTGAATTGGATCCCCAAAGATAGGTAGTCGTCGTGAATGGTTGGTGGCAAATGGCAAGAATCTTTTCTTCACTTCTACTTTTTACACTGCACACTTTTTTCCCTTTTTGAGGACTGTTTAGAGCGTGATTTTTTCACCTTCCAGCTGTTCCTCATACCTTCTTATCCAGCCCTATCTATAGCATTGTCAGTCAAAGTAATCTCTTCTTCAGTACCACCTTTCGCCAGTTCCATCGTTCACTTTATGAGATTTTGCCGAATATGAAGACTGCTTCTCAAATTACCTTCATTTGTAGTGGCATTGGGGTTGGGGTTGAGGGGGGTTGAGTGGGGTTGAGAGGGGGCGCATGGGGTGGGGTTGAGGGGGGTTGAGTGGGGTTGAGAGGGGGCGCATGGGGTGGGGTTGAGGGGGGTTGAGTGGGGTTGAGAGGGGGTGCATGGGGTGGGGTTGAGGGGGGTTGAGTGGGGTTGAGAGGGGTTGCGTGGGGTGGGGTTGAGGGGGGTTGAGTGGGGTTGAGTGGGGTTGAGAGGGGGCGCATGGGGTGGGGTTGAGGGGGGTTGAGTGGGGTTGAGTGGGGTTGAGAGGGGGCGCATGGGGTGGGGTTGAGGGGGGTTGAGTGGGGTTGAGAGGGGGCGCATGGGGTGGGGTTGAGGGGGGTTGAGTGGGGTTGAGAGGGGTTGCGTGGGGTGGGGTTGAGGGGGGTTGAGTGGGGTTGAGTGGGGTTGAGAGGGGGCGCATGGGGTGGGGTTGAGGGGGGTTGAGTGGGGTTGAGTGGGGTTGAGAGGGGGCGCATGGGGTGGGGTTGAGGGGGCTTGAGTGGGGTTGAGAGGGGGCGCATGGGGTGGGGTTGAGGGGGGTTGAGTGGGGTTGAGAGGGGTTGCGTGGGGTGGGGTTGAGGGGGGTTGAGTGGGGTTGAGTGGGGTTGAGAGGGGGCGCATGGGGTGGGGTTGAGGGGGGTTGAGTGGGGTTGAGTGGGGTTGAGTGGGGTTGAGAGGGGGCGCATGGGGTCGGGTTGAGGGGGGTTGAGTGGGGTTGAGTGGGGTTGAGAGGGGGCGCATGGGGTGGGGTTGAGGGGGGTTGAGTGGGGTTGAGAGGGGGCGCATGGGGTGGGGTTGAGGGGGGTTGAGTGGGGTTGAGAGGGGTTGCGTGGGGTGGGGTTGAGGGGGGTTGAGTGGGGTTGAGTGGGGTTGAGAGGGGGTGCATGGGGTGGGGTTGAGGGGGGTTGAGTGGGGTTGTGAGGGGTTGCGTGGGGTGGGGTTGAGGGGGGTTGAGTGGGGTTGAGTGGGGTTGAGAGGGGGCGCATGGGGTGGGGTTGAGGGGGGTTGAGTGGGGTTGAGTGGGGTTGCATGGGGTGGGGTTGAGGGGGGGTTTAGTGGGGTTGGCGGGCAAAAAAGATGTAAGCACGCATTGCAGGGTTCGAACTCGCGTCCTTTGTTTCAGAATGATCTCATCTATCCAAGGTGTCCGTCGTTATATCTTGTGGAAGGTATGGATAGGATATTTAGATATGCTATAAACGATGGTTTGCGTCCGTCCTGTTATGGAAAGTCCACAAAGGAGGTACTGATGCTCTGGCCGTTGATTCTCCCATTAATACGTGAAAGAAAGAGCCTGCCCGACCCAAGTGGAAGGCAAAGCGAGAGAGGAAAAGAGAAGGAGTACTACAGATGCCTTATGGCTGATTTGGGTGTTGGTCAGTCTTCTGCCACCAGCATCTGCACTGACAGTCAGAGCGCATTGGCAGTTGCGAGGAACCCTATGTTCCATGCTCACACTAAGCACATTTAGGTGCATTATCATTATGTCAAGGAGAGGTTCTCTGCTGGGGAGATCAACTTAGCATATGTGCCCACGCAGGAGAACATTGCAAACCTTTTCACGAAGGCTCTTCCTAGGGAGAAATTTGAAGCTTTCCACAAAGCTTTGGGCTTACTTCCTTTTGTGGAGTGATTTCCACATGGCTTGGCACTTCCTTATACATGAGTGCTAGCTCCTTGTTCACCACATCACTTCCAAGGGGATTTGTTGATATATTTAGGTAGTGATGTGTGTGAACACACTAGGACCGCTGGGGCACTTTATTCCCTCTTTAGGAGGTTTCTTTCCCCCATCTTGTATATATGCCTATTGCCCTAATGGGCTACTTATCTTTGTACATTCTCTAGTAATACATTTAGTATTGTGTGTTGTGCTCCAAGCTTCTTCTTCTTCCTTGTATTGTTTGTTTGCTTCAGTAGACGTCTAACTCCAACATATACCTCCCCTAAAACGTGGAATTGTTTGCAAAATAAACACTTGACATGTTATCTCCACATATAAGAATGGTTCTGCCTTTAGTCCAAGACCAGCCTCAATCTATTTAATACAAAATGCTTCACATGTGAGAAGTTTTAATCCTCTATATTCAATCTCTATGGATTAAGTTGCCATGCTAGGTCATTTATTGTTGTTGTTGAATATGATAGCCTTGCTTCGTATCATGACTACATAATCTGAGCTTGATCTCTATCTTTTTTTGAACCTACCCAATTAGCATCAACAAAGTCTTTGATTTGCAATTTCTCACTAAACATGTAACAAAAATCATGAGTAACTATAGGCGTTATGTATCTTATCACTCTCTTGGATGAACTTGAATGTTTAGTTTTCATTGTAAGCATAAATTGAGAAATTAAACCAACAACATAATATAAGCCTTGTAATATTTTCATAGAATAATGATGAGAAGCATGGCAGGATCTTTTCTTTTAAAGTAGGAGAAACCAAGAACATAGCTGTATTAACTTTTGGGTCTCAAACCCTAAGTGAGCTTGAAGTATAGCATAAGAGACTTGCTCATGTGAAATGAAAGAACCTTAAGGATATATGTGGGGATCAAAGTGTATTTGGACTGCCAAACATATCAGAGCCTCACATGATCAATAGATGTGATGCTTGTCAGATTAGGAAGGCACAAAGACAACCATTCAACCACAAAGGCTACATCCACAACAACTTATTGGACTTAATATATACCGATGTATGGGGACCAAGTCAAGAACCTTCATTGCTAGGATCAAGGTATTATGTCTCATTTATTGATGACCATAGTAAATGATTCATTGTACACTTTATCAAGAGTAAGAATGAATTGTTTGATTACTTCAAAAAGTACCTAGCACATGTGGAGAACCATATAGGTAGATCACTCAAGAAGCTCAGATCTGATGGATAGGGAGAATATTCTCCAAAGATTTTGATGAGTTCTTGTAGGATAAAGGTATCAAAAGGGAAGTGACTACTAGGTACTCTCCTCAACTGAATGGAATTGTAGAGATGAGAAACAAGACATTGGTTGGATCAGCCAAAACAATTCTTGAAGAGAAGAGGTTGCCACATTATTTATGGGTAGATGTTATTTCAACTGTTTTTTACCTTGTCAATAGACTACCATTGAAATCACTTCAAGGTATGACTCCTTATGAAGCATGGCATGGAAGAGAACCTAGCCATGGACATTGCAAGGTGTTTGGTTGTTTACCTTATGTTAATGTACCATCACAAATAAGAGGTAATCTAGATGAAAGGGCAACAAAGGCAGTGTTTATTGAGTATGCCTTAACTCACATGGGTTACAGGTTCTATAATCCTTCAACCAAACAATTCAGTGCAAGTAGAGATGTTGCATTTGAAGAACAAAGGTCTTCGTATGATGAAGACAAACAAAAGGTAACTCTACCATATGATCTTAAATATAGAGGTTTGGAAAATGCAACGCACAAAAATAGGTGGATCAAGACATTATACTTAGATTTGGGTGTAAAGTCTTCCACTCCTCATACCTTTGGAGGCAACTTAAGTTCCTTAAACCTTGAAAGAATTCCAATTTACCATGCTAGGATGAAGAATATCAAGGTCCTTTATCATTATTTTAGGGTATAGAATCACAAGCAAGAAAATTGAACTCTAATACATATCAAGTCAATAAAAATGTGCAGATATGATGATCAAATCATCGGATGGAGTGAACCTCAAAAATTCAAATCGATGATTGGACCTCTCAAAATATCAATCGATTAAAGAATCAAGCATCTTAGGCTTGAGGGCTAGTTTCTGGTGCACAAAGCAAGCCTAAGTGCTTGATTTAGGTATTGACACTTGAGATAATATATAGGCATAAGCCTATACATATGATTGTATACCTTTATGAGTTATAAGGTTAACCAAAAAAAATTTAGTTTGGTCAAAAGTAAAGAGGATATTTGGAGAGAATCTCATGGAGACATTAGGAGCAAAATACCATGACCTCATTTGAACTCAAAATTCAAATAAAATCCTAAAGATATGGATCATTTTGACATAGATATAATCAACCATCATGAACAAAAAATTGTATATTTATACACTAGGAAATTTAGTCACCAGATAAAAGCTGACCATCATAGGCCTTTTGACTCGTTAAATTATTGCCTCAAATCTTAAGTACTTCTTAACTCTCGCATTGTATCATATCTCAGTTAGCAATACATTTACCATTCATTTTCATAGCTACATTGGTCTCTATCTACTCTTACACTACATGGATAGACGTTTGTCCACTATTTTGAGTCATTGCTCTACATATATGATATCATTATCTAATCTACTATTGGAGTATGAAGCTAACACTATGAAAAGAATGCCTAGAAACTTTTATAGTTATTGGGGGTATAGATTTCAAGTCATGAACAGATCAAGATGAATGTGTCTATTCATCCTCATCCTCTTGAAGTGTTGGGATAACCTATTGGGTGTGTGTAGAAGTGCGAGAGACACACAAGAAACACACACAAGGAGCATAAATGCAACACAAGACATGGCAAAGATGGATTTCTAGAATAGCTCTCTCTCTATATTGACGATGATCAGAACTGAAGTAAGAGTTGAATGATATCTTTAAGTACAACATACCACCACATATGAGTGAATAATGTATGTGGTAACATGGAAAAATCCTCTAGCCAACATTAGAGTAAAAAGTGCCCATGTATAGGGAATAGGTTCAAATCAAAGCTACTTGGGGAACACATAAGCCTAACAAATCTGCTAGAGGGAATGATGTGATCACATACAGGGAGTGACAGATCAGCCCCCACAAGGTAATAAGCTTAAATATTTATAAAAAGCTTCAAACTTTTCTTGTGGAAGAGCTTTGGTGAATATGTCTGCCAAAATATCTTGTGTAGGCACATATACCAAATAAATATCTCATGCATGAAGGCACTCTCTCACATAGTTATAATGCACCTCACTTTGTTTGTTTTGTGCATGAAACATTTTGTTCTGTGCAATTTACAATGCACTCTAACTATCAGTGAGAATATGTGTAGAACTCCTCTTTCAAGATGAAAAACATTAAACTCATGTTACATGTATTAACCACCATGATCCTTATGTAGAGTTAAAAGCTTGCTTGATGAACAATTCATACTCAAACTCTTGTAATATCTTATCCCATCTAGCTTTTCTACCTCTCAAAACCACTTAATGCTCTCTTGATCAAGGAACGTGTTTAAATTTTATCCATACTGATAATGGTGCCATTTTGTTAGAGCATTTATAATAGGGATATCTTTTGCTCGTAGGTAGAGTAGTTTTGTTGAGCATCACTTATCTTTCTAATTTCAAAAACTATGGGTCGACCATCTTGGCTTAGTACTACTCCTACCATGGATGAACTTGCATCTGTTTCTAATTGGAAATGTATGTTTAAGATCTTGAAAATTTTTTGTTTGTTCATCTTTCCAATGAATCTCATGATGCTTCCTTTTGAGTTGATATGTCAAGGTTCTACTAGTTTGGCATAGCCAACCATGGACTTTTGATAATATCTTGCCAAGTCAAGAAACATTTGTAGTTCTTAAACAGTCGTGGGATCAAGCTATTTAAGAAATCACTTGGTCCTTATTTGGGTGAACTTTGCTTCTCTCCACAAAAATGATATGGCTAAGACACTTTGCTTTTGAGGTAAAGAAATCACATTTAGATTCTTTACCATGAAGATGATTATCATGAAGAAGTTCAATGATTTTCTTCAAGTACTCTAGATGATTTTTATAATCTTTTCTATAGATTAATATATCATTGAGGTGTGGGAAGAGGCTTCTAGCAAAGGATTTCTCCCTTGTCACATAAACACTGGAGTAATCAGACTTATTCACAAAAGGGGAAATAAAGATGACCTCAATAATTGGAGACCTATCACTTGCCTCAACACCATCTACAAGATTATAGCTTCCACCATAGCCAGAAGACTCAGTCCCATGATGAAACACTTTATCCTCCCTGAACAAAAAGGATTCATCAAAGGTAGATACATCCTTGATGCTATCATTTCTCTTTGGGAAGGCATAGACAATGCTAAAGACCTGGGCCAAAATTTTTATTTCTTCAAGATTGACTTTGACAAGGCTTATGATAGAATTGAATGGGATTTTATTCTCCAATCTCTTCAAGACTTGGGAGCTGGCAGAAGACTCATCAGAAATATTAGCACTCTTTTTGGCAATGCTTGTTCTAGAGTTGCCATCAATGGCGACATATCTGATCCCTTTACTCTTAGTAGATCCATACGACAAGGTTGTCCTCTTGCTCCCTTGCTCTTTGCTATTGCTAGTGATGCTTTAGGTTGGCTTGTTAAAGATGCTATGAACAATGGTACTATAAAAGGGATCAATGTGATTAACTCCCCTTCCCCTCTTGGGCTTCAAATGTTTGCTGATGATACTAATGTTATGCTTAATGTTGATGATCTTTCTGTGAACAAATTCCTGGAATGTTTAGAGATTTTTTGTCTTGCTAGTGGTTCCAAAGTTAACCATTCCAAAACTGGATTTAAAGCTTCTAATGATTATACTCCTGAATGTGTTTCTAGACTTGGATGCAGCATTATCAAAGATGGAGAGATTTTTAGATTGTTGGGGATTCCCATGGGTTTCCAGATTTCTTTTGCTCAAAGGTGGGATTGGGTGGTTGAAAGGTTTAAAAAACACTTGACATACTGGTATGATACTAATAGCTCCCTCCCTCATAGAACTTTTGTTCTAAATCATTACATTCTTCCAAAATTGGTCTATTTCGTGGCTTGTTGGTCTCCTTCTAATAAGCAACTTGGACAGGTTATCAGTCTAGCCAGGAACTTCCTATGGGGAAGCAAGTCTGATAAAAAAAAGTCCCCAAAGTGGCCTGGAAAGTGTGCTCTCTCCCTAAACATCAAGGTGGATTGGGCATTATTAATCCTGTGAAAATGGCAGACAACTTAGCTTCTAAATGGATTCTGAGATGTATTGACTGTAATGATGTTTGGGCCTGTCTTCTGAAAAGAAATACTGCTAGATTCTGTCTTTCTGACTACAGGGCCTGGAAAAATCTCAACCTTTGGGACATTATAACTTCCCCTCATCCCATCACCCCTTTTGGTAGTCCCTTAGTTTGCAGAATGTGGAGGGCCTGGTTCAAAGCTAAAAACTCTTTTAAACTCACTAATGAACTTGCCTGTTCTCTTCAATTTTATTTGCAGGAGTCTCCATGGTTGGGTTGGCTTGCTTACTGTGAAAAAAACAGCCTGTCAATCAAGCAACACAAATGCCACAAAGCTGGAATTACTACTTGGAACAACTACATGTGTGGAGCTAGGGTAAGGACTGCACAAGAAATCCTTTCTAGCACTAATCTGTCTATGCCTTGCTTGCAGGTAATTCAAAAGCACAGAATCTTGCTGATGGAAAAGGACAGGTGGCATAGGAAAACAGTTGATCTGGTGGATGTTGCTAATGTCATCTTCAAACAGTTCAAACATGACAGAGGTTCTGCTGATCAAATCCTGAAGAAGCTCAACTCTAGATGGCAGGTGAATTGGTCTACACACCAATGGTCTTACAGATTCAAAGCCCTGTGGGCCTTTCCAGATTGCAGCAAACATTCTTTTCTTCAATGGAGGATGTTACACCATGGCCTCTGGACTGGTAATAAAATCAGGAAAATTTATAATAGTGGTGGATCCTGTATATTTTGTGGCCTTGTGGAGGATGTTTCACACCTCTTCCTTGAATGTCATCATGCTAAAAACTTCTGGTCTGCTGTGGAGAAGTATCTGCTAGTGAATGGTCTCCCCAAACTTACTAAAATGGAAGTTATTCTTGGCTGCTGTAATCACTTGGATATTTTGCTGTGGAATATTTGGAGGGGCTACATTCTTTGGTACATTTGGCTCAGTAGGAATGAGGCTACATTTGGTAACAGAAAAAGGAACTACCTTATCACTTTGCCTCTTATTCTGAAAAATGCTTCTCTGTCCTGTATTAGGAGAATCAGAGATGCTTCTTGTAATAACTATGATGTCTTCAAGATTTTGTCTGAAAATTCTCCCTCTAGATGGAAAAAACTGTTAGCTGAACAGTACTCTTGTAAAAGGCTAGACATGTACTTCTACTTGTAAATTGTCCTCTGGGTCAGGTGTCTCCTGCCCAAGGCACTTTGTATATGGCCACCATTAATTTAAATTTTCCTTGTTTCTTCAATATATATATATATATATATATATATATATATATATATATATATATATATATATATATATATATATATATATATATATATATATATATATATATATATATATATATATATATATATATATATATATATATATCATTGAGGGAACCTACTAAAAATTTTCATGAGTATGAATTTAAACTCATGAATTTTGAGGGTGTTGTGAACCTCAATGGCATCACTATATATTCATAGTGACCATACTTAGTGTAAATGGTTGTCTTGGGAATATCCTCTTCTTTGATTTTGAAATGATGATAAACCATGTGTAGATCAATCTTCAAAAAGAGTTCAGATCCGGTTAACTTTTCCAAGGTCTTCAACAAGCAGCATAATAAACTTTTTCTTTGTTGTAATATTATTTAAAACCCTATATTCACACATAGCCTCATAGTACCATCTTTCTGATGTACAAGAAGGATGGGTATGGCCCAAGGAGATTGGCTTGGCTGCATAAATCCTTTATTGACATAGTCTTTAACCTGATTCTTGATTTCTAGATTCTCTACATAGGGGAGTCAGTAGGGGTCTTATGATTTTGGCTTGGTTCCAAGGAATAGATCTATTCCATGATCAATGTTTCCACGAGAGTAAACAATCCGTGGGGGCGTTCTTTGTGGAACACATCTTTAAATCCATTCATAAGCTGAATAAACTTAACATATACATCAAGAGGAATAAAGATCAAGGCATAAAAAGCTTGCTTTGTAATATTTGAGAAAAGAGCTTGTTAGGGAGTTGTTATCATTAAAAGGAATTCGGAGAAAGTAATTCATAGAACTGTGAAAGTGAAACTATTCTCAACTTACCAATTAGGCTGTAACCCAACAATTATAAGCAACTCTTGGACCACAATTAAAGAGCATGATATTTTCTCAAGCAATGGATTTCGATTCTACTGTTTGGTGTTCATAAGAAATATGATCTAGCAATTGATGGAACAATTTCCGATATCTCTTACAAAAACGACAGCATCAACATTGATTTTTTTTTTTTTTTGAGAAAAACAGGAAGTATAAAATTGATGCTAGCCAAAAAAGTACAAACTCAAGAAAGGCTCAAATCAGAGCCCTCATCAGCACAAGGCTGACTCACAATAGGATAGAGTCTACATAATCACTAAGAAAGGTGATCAAGTAGCCTCTTGGCTTAGAATACATTCGAAGGAGCTTATCTCTCCACACATTGTGGTGGTAATTTTTTATTATTACAAAGGGGCTCTTAATATCCGATTGGGACTCATTACAAGAGGATTTACATAGGCTGATGATTTTCCTCAATCCGACCAAACAGGTGAAATATTGATCCTTCCCCTTTTTATTAAAGATGGCACTATTTCTATTTTTCCATATAAACCACAAAATGTGACTTCTGATGATCTACCAAAGGAGGATGTCCATGCCATTTGATTCTCCTATCAGAATATCTTTGCAACTTGGAGTTTTGAGGCCTTGGATTTGACAGTAAGACCAGATACCAATCTAGAATCTAGTAGCAAATTTACAAATGAAAAGGTGTTCCAAGTCCTCTTCTTTACCACAGAGTTTACAAAGTCCAGCATCAATTTTATACTTCCTAGCCTGACTGCCAGTCCAAATGCCTTGGTGGAGAATGAGCCAGTTCTGACAAGATTGCTTGTTAGAGAGAGGGAAGGCCCAGGAACACTCGAACCTGTACTTCCACTGCAAGTGGGACCACTGTAATCCCCATTTCTTGTTCAACTTTCCAGTGATTTCTTTAATACTTCTACCATTCCTTTTGAAGGAATTAAACATATCCCAGGCAACATCTTGAAGGGAAATCTGCTTCCTCCACATGTAAGTCTCCATCTTCACCTTCAGAATCTCCTTCTTGCTCAAAAGAATCTGTTTACACTGAAAAGAAAGACCTTGAGTATCAAGAATAGCATGGTCATCAGTCACTTCACCTGCTCTCATCAAGTCCTTCCATTGCCCAAAACCCTTCAATCTACATTTATTCCATCTGATAGGGAGGGACTGAGGGGAACCCGAGTTAAACCAGCCAATCCAAATGGAGTCCTGTACTAAAAAGGAAGAGTTGTGAGAAAACCAAATAGGGAGATTATACTTAGACTTGACAATCATCCAGGCTTTCCAAAAATTGCATATAAGTTGACTGCCTTTTGGCACAAATTCTACAGGAGAAGTAATCACATCCCACAGAGATCAGTTAGTCCAACTTTTATTATGCTTCACATGGAACCTGTTAATATTTCTTTTAATCAAACAAGCCCAAAAATCATTCGAGGAGAGGGATCTATAACTCCATTTGGCAGCCATTTGAGTAGCCATCCTAGAAGGACAAATGAGACCTAGCCCACCTTCAGACTTCTTCTTACAACATATATTCCAGGCAACTTTGGGAATTTTAGACCCACCCCACAAAAATCTTCTAGCCAAAGAGATGGCCTGGCCTAACTGCTTTTTATTAGGCTGCCAACAGGAAAGTAAGTCAGGGAGGGAAGGATATAATGCTTCAAAACAAAAGATCTACGCTGCACATCACTCCACTTAAAAATTTTAGCTCTAAATTTATCAAGCATCCAATTCTATCTCTGTTCATTAGTGATGCCAAAGCCCATGGGTATACCCAGCAACCTGAAAATCATCCCTTTCTTGATGATGTCACAACCTGCCATCTCAACACAATAAGGAATATGATTATTAGAGGCAAAAAAACCCGTTTTCTTATGATTAATCACAGATCCACTTGCCAAACAAAACATCTCAAGACATTTGAGGAATTGCTTAGCAGAATTATCATCAACTTTCATAAGCATATTGGTGTCATCTGCAAACATCTGAAGACCCAGAGGGGAGTGAGCCAGGGGAATATCCAAACCAGATATGGTACCCTGTCTAATGCAATCCTTGACAAGCCAACCTAAAGAATCACTAGCAATAGCAAAAAGGAGGGGAGCCAAGGGGAAACCTTGTCTAATGGACCTGCAAAGTCTAAAAGGGTTATAAAGACAACCATTAATGGCCACTTTAGAGAAGGCATTACCAAACAGAATACTGACATACTTTATAAACCTTTTGCCAAAACCAATGTCATGCAAGGATTGAAGAATGAACTCCCATTCTATCCTGTCATAAGCCTTATCAAAATCTATTTTGAAGAAGAAGGAGTCAACATTAATCTCATTGGAGTACTCAAGACCTTCCCAGATAGTGATAATATTATCTAAAATAAATCTGCCTTTAATGAAACCTTTTTGCTCAGGGAGAATTATAGTGTTCATAAGAGGACTAAGCCTTCTGGCTAGAATGGCAGCCAAAATTTTATACAGAGAAGTCAAGCAGGAGATGGGTCTCCAATTGTTTAAATCATCCTTGGGACCTTTTTTGTGAACTGATTTTATCACTCCAGTGTTTATGAAGGGAGAAAGGGATCCCCTGCTAAAGGCTTCTTGCCAGATCTTGAGAATAATGGGAACCATCTCTTCCTTAAATTCCTGAAAAAACTCATAAGGCAAACCATCATGACCAGGAGACTTACCAGGCTTCAATTTGCTAATGGATTCTATAACCTCACCCTCAGAGAGGGGCATGTCAAGGAGGGAGTCCATTCCCTGAGGAACCATCTTTTTCCTACAAAGGGCAATGGCAGCTCTTGCACTCCAAACAGAATCCCCTCTCTTGGGAGGCTGAGAGAATACATTGGCAAAGAACCTATGAGCAATCTAAAGGTTATCCTTAATATCTTTAGCAAGACAGCCATCATTATTCTTGAGCAGAGGGATAAAATCCCTGGCTTTTTTCTTCCTCATCAAATCAAACATATGCTTGTTGGGCTTGTCAATTTTGCCAGCCCAGAATTCTCTAGACGTGGCAAGGGCACCTCTAGCAAGGAGATAATCCACTTTCTTCACTTGCTCCTGAAGGTCCAAAACCTTAGCTCTTTTGTTAATCAGATCCAGATTAGAGCACTCAAGTTTATTCATCTGCTACATAATCATCATCCTTCTCTTTTGCCTTATTTCTTTAGCTTTATTCTTATAGTACTTAATTAAGACCTGGATATTTCTAACCGCCCTTTCCCAGACCACAAAAGGAGGAGTGGAATTATTAAAATGCAACTTCAGAATATTAGAGATTTTTTCCTTCACTATAGGAATCTTAAAAAGGGAAGAATCCAAATGCATCCAGCCTGCTCTATAGATGGGATTGTTATTGCATAAATTAACAATCGAAGGAGAATGATCAGACATTTGCAGAGAAAGATCAGTAGAGCAGCAAAAGTTCCACAAAGAATGACTCCTACCCGCATTCATGTAGAACCTGTCCAATCTAGCAGACAAAAAATTATTGTGATTCTTGTTATTCCAAGTATGCCCAGTGTTAGCAGAGAGATCAACCAAATTATGTTTATTGATCAAATTATACCAACACTGTTTTTCAAAACCAGAAACTATATTATCACTTTTACCATTCCTGTCTCCAAGATTAGTGACCATATTAAAGTCCCCTGTCAACAAAATTTCACCATTGAGCCTGGAGATTTCTTCCCAGCATTTGGATCTCTGCATAGCCTGATTAGCTGCATAAACACACACTACAGTACAGTTTAGAGGTTCTTTACACTTCACAGCAATCCACTGATTAGTGGGGCTCCTTTGGACCTCCTCAATAAAATGACAAAGACCATTAGCTATGCCTATGGCTGCCCCACCTTTGCCAGAGTGCTCCGTGTGCACCCACAGGCAATTGTTAGAAACAATTTTCAGATTCGCCATAAGATGAGAACCCCCAATCTTAAGTTCCTGCAAGCAGATGAAGTCTGGAAAGTGAGAAGGATCTTTGATCCAGTTGTTTATTATCTTACTTCTGACCGGGTCAGAAAGCTCTTTAGAATTAAAAGATATAATTTTGATACTATCCATAGAGAAAACAACGAAGAGAGGAAAAACTTACTTTTTATGGTTCTTACCTGGCTTCACAGCAGAAATCGAAGACCTTACAGTATCTTTCCTCTTGGATTTATGTTTCTCTTTACCTTGAGGGCTAGGGGATCTGACATTTGTCATGCAAACATCTTGATCAATGGGTCCACCAATGTCATCCTGGACAGAAGTAAGCTCATCAAAACTGTTAATTTGCTCTATAAACATTTCATCACAATTGCTATTGATATCCTCTTCAGAGGACACCGAAACAGGGATGGTGCTAGAAGAGGGTCTGTAGGAAGAAACATTTGCCACATTTTTTCTCCCTTCAACCTCACCCTGCATGTTAGAGTCAACCTTATTCTCCTGCAGATTAACAACATTCGAAGGTTTAGGGTTACTGTGAAAACTGTCTACAAGACTTTTACTTTCCTGTAATATTTGCTCCTCAAAAGTCTCAGTTCCCGAAGGTAGGGTGTCTTCGAGAATTTGAAAGGGGTTGAAAACCCCTTTGACTAGAGTCTCCGACCTGATTCCCACATTAGGGTTTTTTTTTCTCTGTTTGTAGGTCACCTTTTTGAACC
Source organism: Ceratopteris richardii (assembly GCA_020310875.1). Lineage (NCBI taxonomy): Eukaryota > Viridiplantae > Streptophyta > Polypodiopsida > Polypodiales > Pteridaceae > Ceratopteris > Ceratopteris richardii. Next base: position 2,379,726 of record CM035442.1, read on the forward strand.
CTTGCTCTACTTTGGGATGGACCGATCCAATGGGAGCTGTGTCAGTGGGGGGAACTTCACCACAGCCAGTCATTTTTACCTGGTTTTTAGCTAATAAAGGGCAATCTTTTATTAAATGACCTTGTTTATAACAGTTAAAACAAGCATTAGGAAGGTTCCTATAGACAACCTTTTGAACATGCAGCTTACAACCCTCAGAATTTTTAATAACAAGTTCAGATTTAATACTTTTAGAGATGTCAACCTCTACAAGCATCTGAGGCTCCGATTTGGGATTAAAATCTTTTTTAGGTTTCTGACCAAGAATTTTTCCAATTAACGATCCAAGCTTCTCAAGCCAAGGGTAAAATTCCACCGGGAAATCTGGAAATTCCACCCAAATAGGAATTTTTGTTGGCTTGTTATTCCTAGGATTAAAACCTGGATACCACTTATAAAAAGAAAGGGGAGTGTTTCTAATTATCCAATGTCCCTCTGCTATGACTTGCATGGCATTATTCACATCTTCAAAAAAAAGAGATAGAAATTATTAGGCAAATATTGCACATGTCTAGCAAAAAGCCCCTTGCTTTCCCAGTTAACCCTCATCCAATTTTTAAGGAGGTCCTGAGCAGGCCAAGGGCCATGACAGTGGGCTATAACAACTTTATCTTCTAGATGAATGTTCCAACTATTGAGGGCAGAGCTCTCTATAATAAGAGTGCAATCTTCTTTGTCTTCCCCTTCAGGGTCAAGAACAATATCATGTCCCTTTTCAGAAGAAGAGCTGCCAGCCCCTTTAGACTCAATAGCTTTATCTTTTCCTTTGAAATCCGAGAGAATAGAATGAGGAAATTGCATACCTGTCGATTCTTGATTAGCAACCATAGAAAAGTAGTCTTGTTGCTGACACTGAGCTGCCTTGGCGTAAGAAGCATGAGCTTGCTTCTTGTGTTGCACAGGAGAGTTGCCACCCACCAGTTCTTCTGTGGCTTTCCCTCTCCCAAGACTAACCCCCAGAGCCAGAGGCGAGCCATTGTTAGCTTCGAAGGCAGGATTAAGCATAGTCTTTAGAGAGGCATCTGTACCATCCGAGAAGGCTCCAAGAAACCCATCGCGCAGCGCCTCGTGCAGAGCCATGGTAGCAAGACGTAAAGCAGCAGCCTCCACAAACTCCTCCTGACGAGAGGGGAGTATGAAGACAGGTCCCCCTCACAAAGAGGGGGACAAGAAACGAGCGCGAGAAAGACAGTCCTCCCCACCTAGGGGGGAGAGAAGGCGACGCTCCTCAAAACCCAGAACCCTAGGCGCATTCAAGAAGCCACTCCGCAAGCTTGCTTTTGGGATAAGTGGGTCCCATTGGCACTCTCTCCCTTCATTTTCAGTTTCTGAACTTCCTCTTAAAAAAATAAAAAAACCTTCTATAATAATGGATGCACGCAGTTTCCGAAAGCGAATCCTCTCTACGTTTCTTTACTCACGAAAAGAAAAAAAAGATTGAACAAAGAACTTCAAATCGTCAAGTCCACCACATCAAGATGCGAATCTATCCTTATATTATACTTCTCACGCATGTTATATTTGATGCAAAAAGCCCTTAAATAAACATACAGGTGTCGAACGAAAATCAGGGAGGTTCCAATGTTTTCTTTTTCTTTTTTTGCTTTTTTAAAGGAAGCTCGGCCGCGGCCTAATCTCCTCTATCATAGGAAAAACCCACCTATCATAGGAAAAACCCGAGTGTAGAACAAGTATAGGAAAAACCTCCTCTATCATAGGAATCCGACTTCTGCTCTATTTATCAGCTATCACAACACCCACCCAAATGAGTCACGAAAGATTCTACGAGGATCTGTGAAAATTTCACACATTAGTTCATAGTTTTCATTTCTTGGATGATGTATACAACGCAAACTTAGTGGATCAAGTCCTAGAGTAATTTGTCTCTACCTCTAACTTGAATCAGTAGAAACCACCTTGGGTTACTCAATAGCCGATAGATTAAGCTCTTGCATCTCGAAAACTCTTGTGACTAGATCTTGGCTAGTTCTATGGCTAGGCCTAGAATAGAAAATCTGGATTTGAAAGAATAGTGTCGAAACCCTCTATCCCCCTTTTGTTTCTCAAGAGACTTTCATGTAATATCCAATATAAAGGGAGTCTTCAACTTCTACAATATTTATGGAAAATACTATTAATAAGTCTCGTTTCGATTTCTAGATCTGCAAAAGTTCATTTTGCACACGGATACAAAACACAACACCTTGATTTCGAGTTTCTTATTCTAGCATCAAGCTTTTAACGCATACAAAACAAATATCTCTCCTTAGAAGAAGGAAAACATAAACATAGGGTGAGTTCAGACAACCCGGTTACCATCCATGTAGTGCTACCGTCCATAAGTTCTCATAAGACCGAAACGTTGCATTTGCTGAGTGCTCTCTGAGTTTAAACAACGAGATTTATCAATCTCCTTTCTAACTTCATGTAAGCTTTGCAAGGTCTTCCATGAAAGCTCGAAAAGAAATTAATCATTCCAATGAGAAGCATGCTCTACTCCGACAAGCGATCGGTTGCTTCGCCACTCTGTGGAACGCCATCAGAGGGAAGGTCCTATGGAAGTTGTGGCATGAAAGATGTGCTTGTATCTTTGGTAACTCCCCCAATGAGTGGTCGATTGAGAAATCATTGTTCCTCCTTGGCAAAAGGACTGCTAATTGTAACCCCCCCCATTAGGCTTCATTTAGTGCTCCTTTTGATCAACAACAAGCTTAATCCCATGTGGGTCACGCATACGGGTGATGACAGGGTGATTTACCCTTTATATAATGCCATCTAAACTCTGTAAAAGCTACCCCTACTCTGTGGGATTCGGGGGATCCGGTGGACACTAGTCCCCTTCTCTTGTACTTTTCTTTTAATTAATTCAAGTCCGTGAGAGTAAGCTTAGGCCTAACTTCCTTTATTTAAAAAAACAAATGATAAAAAATTATATTCTTAAAATTTAGGCTGTGGTTATTATATAGCTTGATGAAGTGGAAGCCGGTACATTTTTGAGGTGCGCTGAAGATGTCAGAACAAAATCACTCAAACTGTGCCGTGACATGGCAAATGCATCCTCCATCCTATTCTCAGCAGAGGCAGCCAAATGCACAGAAATGAATGGAACAAAAAAAACATTGGACTGTGTCTGCCTTAACTGCTCTTAACTGCCTATTTGTGTCTGCCTTAACTGCTCTTACATGGCAGACACAAATAGGCAGACACACGGCAGACACAAAGCTGAAAAAGAAATGTTTTTTTTTTTTTTTTGCATATAACTCCGAAGTATGCATATATAATTTTGAAATGTCCATTTTAACTGGAATCACTCAGCTGTTGCACATGTTATGGTTTCTGAAAGGGTGTGTTGATTGCTTGGATTTTTAAATAAACGCCTGAAGTTTTCGAAGTTTTTAAACACCCTCCATTCCTTTTACTCACAAAAAAAAAAGGATCAAGAAACAGAAATTCTCAACTCCTGGAAAAGAGAAGGAAACAAAGGAACGAGTGGAAGGTTTCTGTCTTGAGGGACAGAACTCTCCACATGAGTAGTTCGAAACTTGGCTAGCCTCCCAAAGACAATATTTATAAAAGAAAAAGAAAAGGAGTCTATAATTGCAACGATATTTAAAAGAGACGTGCTTCGATTTCTACAGTCCCACTTGTTCATGTTCCAAGATTTAAGGTAGATTATCAGCTATCAAGCTTTATTGATAAACGTATGTGAAATGATTCTTCTATCAAGCTTTCCAACGGTATATTACACTCCTCAATCCGACCTACGGATTGAGAGATACACTTGATTCTTTCTTGGGTCCAATCTTGAAATCGACGCGCGCGCCTTCCACAAGTAATAAAGAGAGAGTACTTGAGTACAACTCCAAGAGATGGTGGAGTGGTCAAAGTACTTCCCTTGAGAGTAAGAGGTTGTGGGTTCAAATCCTCCTACCTTAGGGACTCTAAACCTCTCTATTGCCACTCGAAAATTAAAATTGCCTCGCGCGTAGCCAACGGCCACCAAGGGAGCCTTGGGTGCCAATGTTGCCAATGTATTGCCTAAGTTATTGCCTAAGTTCTTTGCCTTAGTCGATGTCTTAGTCGACGCCTTGGAGTAAACGTAGGTGAAAACGTAGGTTCTGGATCAGGAACAGAAACAGAAACCGAAGCCGAAGCCGGAGTAAATGTAGATGAAAACGTAGGTTCTGGATCAGGAGTAGGAACAGAAACAGAAGCCGAAGCCGAAGACGAAGACGAAGACGAAGACGGAGATGGAGATGGAGATGGAGATGGAGATGGAATCGGAATTCAGAATCGTGAACAGAGAACAGAACCCTCTGTATTGACGCGTGCAGAGCTCTGATACCACTGTTGTCAAGATCTTGCTCACACGCATACAGAGATTATGGACATAGAAAACACACAGAGAATTCACGCAACAAGAGACGAGACAGAACGCAGTATTGGGTGCAATCTCCCCCCATGCACTCTGTTTTGACAGTCCACAGAGTGCATGTATTTATAGGACTTTTGATTACGTCGAAAATAGTGGTTACATGAGGGCGGCTTCGAAAAGCACGCGTGAAACTAAAAGTTGGTAACTTTTACAGAAAGCCATTGCTGTTAATAACAGAAAGTGCGGTCTACAACGACCCTTATTCTAACCATTACTTTTCTAACAATAGAACCTTCTACGCAGGTTTATTTACAAAATAAATAATAATTATTCGGATTATTTGATGTCCTCCCTTTCACGCCTTAAACTCTCCTCACGAACCTTCATGTGCTATATCAAAAACATCAAAAACACATTAATACATTAATAATTTAACATTTTAACAATGCCTTGTTCAATAATATACAACAGATTTTGGCTTGGTTCCAAGGAATAGATCTATTCCATGATCAATGTTTCCACGAGAGTAAACAATCCGTGGGGGCGTTCTTTGTGGAACACATCTTTAAATCCATTCATAAGCTGAATAAACTTAACATATACATCAAGAGAATAAAGATCAAGGCATAAAAAGCTTGCTTTGTAATATTTGAGAAAAGAGCTTGTTAGGGAGTTGTTATCATGAAAAGGAATTCGGAGAAAGTAATTCATAGAACCGTGAAAGTGAAACTATTCTCAACTTACCAATTAGGCTGTTACCCAACAATTATAAGCAACTCTTGGACCACAATTAATGAGCATGATACTTTCTCAAGCAATGGATTTCGATTCTACTGTTTGGGGCTCATAAGAAACATGATCTAGCAATTGATGGAACAATTTCCGATATCTCTTACAAAAACGACAACATCAACATTGTTTTCCCTTTGCGCCCTCCTAGTCTTGCTTTTGGGATAAGTGGGTCCCATTGGCACTCTGTCCCTTCATTTTCAGTTTCTGAACTTCCTCTTAAAAAAATAAAAAAACCTTCTATAATAATGGATGCACGCAGTTTCCGAAAGCGAATCCTCTCTACGTTTCTTTACTCACGAAAAGAAAAAAAAGATTGAACAAAGAACTTCAAATCGTCAAGTCCACCACATCAAGATGCGAATCTATCCTTCTATTATACTTCTTACGCATGTTATATTTGATACAAAAAGCCCTTAAATAAACATACAGGTGTCGAACGAAAATCAGGGAGGTTCCAATGTTTTCCTTTTCTTTTTTTGCTTTTTTAAAGGAAGCTCGGCCGGGGCCTAATCTCTCGCACTTGATTCTCCTAGCAGGGCCTAATCTCCCCCGCTTGAGTCTCCTATCTTGAGGGATGCGCTAGATATTATATTGACGATGGCGACATTAGTAATTGAGACATTAGTTAACGTGAGCCTTCTTGCATGTTCACGAGTGTAGAACAAGTATCATAGGAATCCGACTTCTGCTCTATTTATCAGCTATCACAACACCCACCCAAATGAGTCACGAAAGATTCTACGAGGATCTGTGAAAATTTCACACATTAGTTCATAGTTTTCATTCCTAGAGTAATTTGTCTCTACCTCTAACTTGAATCAGTAGAAGCCACCTTGGGTAACTCAATAGCCGATAGATTAAGCTCTTGAATCTCGAAAACTCTTGTGACTAGATCTTGGCTAGTTCTATGGCTAGGCCTAGAATAGAAAATCTGGATTTGAAAGAATAGTGTCGAAACCCTCTATCCCCCTTTTGTTTCTCAAGAGACTTTCATGTAATATCCAATATAAAGGGAGTCTTCAACTTCTACAATATTTATGGAAAATACTATTAATAAGTCTCGTTTCGATTTCTAGATCGCAAAAGTTCGTTTTGCACACGGATACAAAACACAACACCTTGAGTTCGAGTTTCATATTCTAGCATCAAACATTTAACGCATACAAAACAAATATCTCTCCTTAGAAGAAGGAAAACATAAACATAGGGTGCGTTCAGACAACCCGGCTACCATCCATAAGTTCTCATAAGACCGAAACGTTGCATTTGCTGAGTGCTCTCTGAGTTTAGACAACGAGATTTATCAATCTCCTTTATAACTTCATGTAAGCTTTGCAAGGTCTTCCATGAAAGCTCGAAAAGAAATTAATCATTCCAGTGAGAAGCATGCTCTACTCCGACAAGCGATCGGTTGCTTCGCCACTCTCTGGAACGCCATCAGAGGGAAGGTCCTATGGGAGTTGTGGCATGAAAGATGTGCTTGTAACTTTGGTAACTCCCCCAATGAGTGGGCGATTGAGAAATCATTGTTCCTCCTTGGCAAAAGGACTGCTAATTGTAACCCCCCCATTAGGCTTCATTTAGTGCTCCTTTTGATCAACAACAAGCTTAGTCCCATGTGGGTCCTGCATACGGGTGATGAGAGCCTGATTTACCCTTTATGTAATGCCATCTAAACTCTGTAAAAGCTACCCCTACTCTGTGGGATTTGGGGGATCCCGTGGGCTCTAGTCTCCTACTCTTGTACTTTTCTTTTAATTAATTCAAGTCCGGGAGAGTAAGCTTAGGCCGAACTTTTTTTAATTAAAAAAACAAATGATAAAAAATTACATTCTTAAAATTTAGGCAGTGGTTATTATATAGCTTGATGAAGTGGAAGCCGGTACATTTTTGAGGTGCGCTAAAGATGTCAGAACAAAATCACTCAAACTGTGCCGTGACATGGCAAATGCATCCTCCATCCTATTCTCAGCAGAGGCAGCCAAATGCACAGAAATCCTATTCTTTGCACATGTGATGGTTTCTGAAAGGGGGTGTTTATTGCTTGGCTTTTTGAATAAACGCCTGAAGTTTTCGAAGTTTTTAGACCCCCTCCATTCCTTTTACTCACAAAGAAAAGGATCAAGAAGCAGAAATTCTCAACTCCTGGAAAAGAGAAGGAAACAAAGGAACGAGTGGAAGGTTTCTGTCTTGAGGGACAGAACTCTACTCATGATGTCGACATGAATAGTTCGAAACTTGGCTAGCCTCCCAAAGATAATATTTATAAAAGAAAAAGAAAAGGAGTCTACAATTGCAACGATATTTAAAAGAGACGTGCTTCGATTTCTACAGTCCCACTTGGTTCCAAGATTTAAGATAGATTTCTACAGTCCCACTTGTTCATGTTTATCAAGCTTTATTGATAAACGTATGTGAAATGATTCTTCTTCTCGCTTTCTTTTGTTTTGGTCTTCTCACCTTTGCTTGAACTGGTTCAGAGAACATATCTACAAGTGAATGTATTGACTGAGAGAACATGTCTACAAGTGAATGTACATAGTACTCATAGGACCCTTCTATCTCACAAAGCAAGGGTTAAGACTAATCGAATACGATACAAAGTGATAAGGAATACATGGATCATAAAAAATGGATCAAGAAATAGAGATCGTCAACTCCTCGAAAAAGAGAAGGGAAAAAACCGAAAGACTGGAAGGTTAACTATTGCAAACTGATTTTTCTTCTCGCTCTTGTCTTTTGATTTTTTTTTCTTCTCAGCTTTGTTTGAATTGGTTGAAAGAACAACAATGCAAGTGAATGTACATAGTGCTCATATTACACCTCCCTATATAGTGCTTACATAGTGCTCATATTACACCTCCCTATCTCAAAAAAGCAAAGGTTAAGCTTGAGTGCTCGAAAGCGATACAAACTTATATGGAAGCTAAGTTGAAACTAGCCTAAGTCTCAATACATGTGAACTACCACTACCACATTTGCCTTCTTTTGACGTATCGACGGATGTCCCAATATTGGATTATAGATGGAAATGTTGGAGGAATAATTCAGCCGTAAAGAAGCTATTGAGATATTTAATCCTTTAACCGTGATTCGAATTATGCACTCTATTCAGATGGGCAATACATAAATTTGATTATCCGTGCACTGGATAAATACAACATTGTCTAATTTTCCCCATCGATTGTCCTTACAAACGAGCGATGTAGCTTTACGTTCACCAAACTCTTTTGTACAAGATTATTGCAAGGAGTTGAGCCGATCAGTTTCCCATATGCATTTCATACCATTTATTTCAGCTGACTAGTTGTACTAAATGAGGGCAGTACTAGTTATTTCAGCTTCGCCCATTTCTAGTTTCATGTAGAGATTGAATCACCATATGTCTCTTTTAGGTTAGAAAATGACTATCCAGCCGAGCCCTGACTTTTAACGACTGGATCTCGTAGCTTGCCGATAGTATCCACGGATTTAACTTTTTAAAAATATCCTGTAGAGCTTTCTTCAAGAGGTTTAATTTTACAGTTCATTCTCTCATAGACATTCGATTGTTGCACAACACTTCTCCAAATGGAGGCAGATGTGTACATGGATGTTCGTAACTTATCAATTGGGCCGTTAGCCAATAGTTATAATCAAGCTTTCTGGGATAAGAGGGTTCCATGAGCATTTTGTCCCTTCACTTGTACAACTATTTTTTTAATTAATTCATGCAGGAGAGACCAAGCGTAAGCGTAGGCCAAACTTCCTCTTTAAACACACAAAAAAATAAGAACTCTATAATAATTGATGCACGCAGTTTCCGAAAGCGAAACCTCTCAATATTCAAGGATATCAAGTCCAAAGAGTGCTCTCTGCTGCTCTTTAATCACAAAAAATAGATTGACCAAAGGAACTCAAAACCTGAACTCCTCCAGAAAGAAGGGAAGTGACCCATCCGGATGCAAATCTTTCGCTCATACTATACTTTCATACGATTCTCGAGACCTAATTCGAATTTCCTCCTTAAAACACAAAAGAAAAAATAAAAGAAAAACAGAAGTCACTATCATAATTGATGCATACACTTCCGAGAGCGAATCCTCTGAATATTCCAATGTTCAGGGATCAGGATAGCAAGTGCAAAGAGTCCTCTCTACGTTTCTTTAATCACAAAAATTAGATTGATTAAAGAAACTCAAATGGTCAACTCCTCAAAAAAGATATTTTCAGGCCCTCATACCCATAGCGGATCATGGGTCGCGCGCGTTTTATATTTGATGCAGGAAGCCCTTAAATGAATATGACCTAAATCAGGGATAGCCTACATATTAAATTGATGATGGCGATGTTGATAATTGAGACCTTCGATGTGATTCCTGAAGATGACCTTCGAGAGCCTACATGCAGCCAATGCTCTTGCCACCTGTATAATGCATTTAAATAAATCAGCATCTATACACGTAGTGAGAGCCTTCTTTACATGTTCACTATTCTAGAACAAGTATAGAAGGATGTCACTATTATGTTTCTAAGTGAAGTGGTTGAAAGTACGCTTCTCGGGATGCATTCAAATCCATGGTTCTCTATCATCGAAGGCATGATGTCGACGTGAATAGTTCGAAACTTGGCTAGCATCCCAGAAAACAATATTTAGAAAAGAAAAGAAAAAAAATCTACAGTTGTAACGGTATTTAAAAGTAAGACGTGCTTCGATTTCTTCAGACACTTGATTTTTGCACAACAGAAACGAAGGGAAGTGGATCATTTCCACTCGAAGAGAAATCTCCAGCTGTTAGTGATGCAAATCTATCCTTAATATTATACTTTCATCCGATCTCAAACCCAAAGTGGATCCGCATACGATAGTTTCATGGGATCCGCACATGCAAGAAGCCCTTAAATATGCAGCTGGGAAGAAACGACGATCAGCGAGGTTCTTACCTTGCGGGACACCCCAGCTATTATGTTGATGATGGCGCCATGAATAATTGAGACCTGCATGAGTCTACATGCATCCAATTCATACATAGCGATGCTCCTCTACTATGTATCCTTCAATAGATCCTTCATTTGGATCCAATTAGAAATCGAGTTCTCCTCTATTCATCAGCTATCACAACACCAAAACGTATCACAAAATAGAATAGGAAGAATAATTAAGAGATTCTGTGAAGATTTCATACATTATTAGTTCATAGTTCTCATTTGTTGGATGATGTATACAACTCAAACTTTCTCATGGATACTAGACATGCTACTAGCTTTGTGGGTCAAGTTCTAGCGAACCCTTAAGATCCTAGGAATCCACATTAACTAGCTATATTACCAAACTACTTTTCATCTACCCATAATTTGAAGCAATCATTGCAACAATATAAGGGTTACTCAATAGTCGATAGATAAACCTCTTCCATCTAGTTTTTTCTTAACCTAGAACTTGGCTAGTTCTTGGCTAACCTTGGAATTGAAAATCTAGATTTGCAAGAATCACGTGAGTTAGAAGATGCTACTAACTTTATGGGTAAAGTTCTAGCACACCCTTGAGATCCTTGGAGTCCACATTAACCAGGTATATTACCAAACTATTTTTCATCTACCGATAATTTGAAACAATCATTGCAACATACTCAATAGTGGAAAGATTTACCTCTTCCATCTAGTTTTTTCTTGACCTAGAACTTGGCAAGTTTTTGGCTAGCCCTAGAGTTGAAAATCTATTTTGCAAGAATCATATTGTCGAGGAAGAAGGAGGTCAGGTGAATGGGAAGAGCCAGTGCAGGGTTGGATCGGGCCCTGTGTGTATGCCGTTCCCACTCTCTGACGAGCGGTGTCTGTGCGCTGGGCGCCTCGCCCTCTCACTCTCTGGTGTGGAAATCCTTGTAGGGCCCCTACCCTCTCGGAAGAGAAGAGCATGCGTGCGTGTGAGAACGTAGGCGTCGAGAGCGAGAAAGTCCAGCTACAGCAGTAATACACGGAAGTCACGGGATCGATGTGCAGAAAAAGCTCAATGATACATTGGAAATGCTAGTGAAATCATCCAATAAAATCTCGATGATACAAAGATTCCTGCTATAGTGCAGGTTCGTAATATGGAAATCCACTACAGTGCGATAGGGTGATACAATATGACGTCGCTACAGTGCAGATCGGCCAAATAAGAAGTCGCTCTTGAGTCTCGGTGGTCTTCAAAACTTTTCTTTTCTTCGGTCTTCAAACAAAGCTTCTTTTCAACTATCCTCCGTAATAGCTTCTCTTCTCTTTACTTCAATAGTTCGCAATCACTTCATATAATCTCTGAAATCATCAACCTGGAGAGAAGATCCATAGAAACAATCCATGAGATGAGCTTCGTTTCAATCTTCAATATCTTTCTTCATTTCATTTAATCTCTGAAATCATCAACCGCAACCTCATATAATATGTCCAACAATCAACCGCAATTTGAAAAGAAGATCCATAGAAAAAATCCACGAGGAGGGGAAAAATCATGTTAGTACACTGACAACTTCATGGTAAAAACACACTAAACTTATTTGAATGACATACACATAGTCATATGGAGAAAAAACATATTCATGATTTCATAATACTTATTTTCTTCCCTCCACTGAATGAAATCAAATAGTTATACATCAAGTTCTTATGAATTCTCATGTACTAATAAATTATGTAGCCAAGGTGGACTTTCAATTGTCTTTCAATGGTAATTTTTTATCCTCAAACCATATGTTTACTTCCTCCAATGTTGCTCCCATACAAAATTTTTGTTTCTGAGATTGTATTTCAGATTTAACTATTAAAACTTAAAATATGCAAAAAGATGAGGTTGTCGACCATGACTTGTTTTGATACATTATTGAAAAAAAATCATTTCTAATAATACTTTGCTCTCTCTCACCGCTTTTGTTTTAGTTCTTAACCCTTGACCGACCTATCCACCGCCCTCTCTCTCTCTCTCTTTCTCTCTCTCTCTCTCTCTCTCTCTCTCTCTGTCTCTCTCTCTCTCTCTCTCTCTCTCTCTCTCTCTCCATAGGCATCGCTAGACTCGCGAGTCGCCACCAGCCTATCTCTTTGTTTTTTATTATGTCTGCAACATGGATCAGCTACAGGAAGAATGCCCATATACAAGGGAGAAGTGATGGCTCCTTGAATGTGCATGTCTAGGGTTTTGGGTCGTTTTTCGGGGCGCTTTCCCTCTCCCCCTGGCGGGGAGGGCTTGCATTCTCGCGGTTGCTTCCACTCCCCCTCGTAGTGAGGGGGACCTGTGTCCTCGTCCTTCCTTCTCGTCCGGGTGTGCTTGGGGTGGTCGCTGCTCAGAGGTCTGCTCCCATGGTTCTGTTTGAAGCCTTATGCAATGGTCTGACAGAGTATGACTCAGTTACCGTTGAAAACGATCTTGGAAAGATGCTGCAAAATGACATTGAAGATGGTGTTGATAGCGCCCCTGCTCTACCCCAAACCGTCAGCATGACGGGTAAGTTGTTGGGATCCAGTCCTCCTAAAGTTCGTGAAGAAGATGCTGTGGAGTACACTCAATCGATTTCGAGGTCCTATGCTGACACTGCTCCACAAGAAGGTCGTTATCTAGGTGATGTTTTTCCTTTGAACCTTGTCGATAGTGAAGATAGTGATAGCGAAGAAGAAACCCTTGTTATTGATAGACTGTCGTTGGACAACTGGCATGATCACCTTAGTAGTAGGGTCATTATTGGCTTGTGCCATGGTCCATGACCCCCACAAGAAGTGTTAAAGTCTCAGCTTAAGAATAATTAGGAATCTAGAGGAGTCTGTGAAGCACGTACAGTACTGTCCGAACAACTACCGGCTTTTCTTTTTTGAGGACGCCAACAGTGCTTTGCATGTCCTGACGGAAGGTCAATGGTTAATCCGTAATATCCCTATCTCCTTGTTTAAATGGCACCTAGGTTTCGATCCGAAGGGTCCTAAGCCAACTAAAATCCCGGTTTGGGTTGAGTTCTAGGACCTCCCTCTGAAATTTTACCCATGGGTGGAAAAATTAGGTAATAAAGTGGGTCGGGTGCTTGGCCAAAGGACTAGGAACAACTTAATCAATCCTAAGTGGGATCCACAAATTCTTGTGGAAGTAGATGTTTCCCAAGTGATAAAAACTCACATTTCCATTAAAGATTCCTGTGGTCGTAAGCTACATGTGCAAAAAATCATGTATAGGAATTTGCCCAATGCTTGTTATAACTGTTACAAGCAAGGGCACCTCATTAAAGAGTGCCCTCTCATCCTTAAAACTGAAGTCCAAGAAGAGCCTCATGAGAAATCTCCAGTTCAAGCAACTGGGAGTATTCCTAACCCAATGCAAAAAAAAAATGTTAATAAATCAAAAAAGAAGTCCTTTAAGTCTGACAATTTGTTTAATATACTGCTTGATGACATTTCTAATCCCTTCCAGGATAAGGTTGGTCAAGTTTTGGAAAAAGATGATTTGGATTGTGCTACTGATGGTGTTAATGTTGGTTCAGATGCTGATAAGGAAAATGTGGCTTCCTTTCCTAACAGAGTCCAAGATCAGGGATGGAAGGTGGTGGGTAAGAAAAATAAAGTTATTGTGTCTTCTCAAAATGCTGATAACATGAATAGTGCTATACAGGATATTCAACGAGCTCAGATACCACCTCTCTTGGTTTCTCAGCCACAACTGGTTTCCCAAGAGATAAACCATATGGATCAAGAGAAACTTGACAATATGGAGGATGATATGGAGGCTGATGAGGTAGTTCCTATGTCTCAAGAGCCAGAGTTTTCTAAAAAGGCTGCCTTCACTCCTAAACCTAAAAGGAAGGAGGCTCTTAGGTCTTCATTGGCCGTGCTAAAGCCCACTAAGAATAGCAGGAAGTAAAGTGTTGTTTTTCTGTTCATTGTTATCTATGTCTGACATCTTCATTTGTTCTTACAACATAAAAGGTTTGACAGATCCGGTTAGAGCTAAATTGTTCAGTAATTGGCTGATTAACCTTCCTAAGAAGCCTGATATTATCTGCCTCCAGGAGTTGAAAGTGGGTGGTAACTCTCTTTTATTCAATCTCAAAAGAGTGTCTGCTAGATTCAAATGGTTTGTCACTAATCATAATTCCGGTAAGGGTGGTTGTGCTATTGGTGTTTCTACTCACATCCTTCACTCGTTTATTGACTTTAAAAGTATTTTCACCAATCAATGGTGTTCTGTCTCCCTTGGGAACCCTTTTGATATTGCTATTGTTTCAGTGTATGCTGCTAAGAATGACTCTGTTCGGTCTGATTGTTGGGATGAGATCAAAGGAATGCAAGGTCCTGTTATTGTTATTGGTGATTTTAATATGGTGACTGACATTAAAGATAGGTGGGAAGCTAAAGGGAGAGTGATCAAAGGGGTTGAAAAAGATTCTTGGTTTAGTTTGTGTAACTCCCTGGAGCTTACTGATATTTCCTCGTCTTCTGAGATGACTTGGTCCAACAAGTAGTTGGGTAAGTCCTTTACTGCTGCTAGACTTGATAGATGCTATGTCAGTATCCCTTTTGTCCAAAATTGCTGGGACACTCGTGGCAACCTCGACCCCTCCCTGCTTATGTACGATCACAAGCCTCTTTTGGTTACCTTTAAAAAGGGGAACCCGAATATTAGGGCTGGTTGGCCCCATATGGACTGTAATTATCTCAAGCTGCCTAGTGTGTTGTTGCAAACTAAAAAGATCTTTACCTTCAATTTTAAGAAGGAAAGCTCTCCTAGCAAAGCTTGGTTCAACTCTGTCAAAGATGTTCAGAAGTTGTTCACTCAACTCAAGTCTCTTGCCAAGCAAATTAGGGCTAATCGTAGACATGCCATTTCTGATAGACTTGCCATCCTTGATGCCAACTCCCAAGAATACTTGATCTCTCCTTGAGGCTGTGTAAAGAGAGATATCTGGAAGCTAGCTATTCTCTTGCCTCTTCTAAAGAATTCTAGAGTGAGAAGATTGATAGAAATAACAACTACATGTTTTCCATGATGAAAAAGCGAAAAGCCAGGGATTTCATCCCTCCTTTGAAAAGAAATTCAGGTGGTCATACTGGTAATATTCAAGAGTCCTTGCAAGAGGCCAAGAGTTTCTTTATGAATGTTTTCTCTGCTTCTCCCAAGTGCGGGGAGGATATACAGAGGGCCAGAGCTACCATTGCTTCAAAAACGAAAAAAATGATTCCTAAAAGCCTGAGCTCCATTCTGGACTTGCCCCTCACTGCCGGTGAGATCAAAGAAACCATTCATAAATTGAAACCATGCAAATCTCCGAGTATCGATGGTTTGCCAAATGAATTTTTCATGGTTCTGAATGACTTTCTCACTCCTTTTATTCTTTTGATTTGGGAAGAAGTAGCTGGTAAAGGGTATCTCCCTTCTCACATCAACACTAGAGTTCTCAGGCTTATTCATAAGAGAGGTAACAAGGATGATCTCAAAAATTGGAGGCCCATTACTTGTCTGAACACTATATATAAAATTTTCTCCTCCACCATTGCTAGAAGATTGAGTCCTATGATGAGGTTTTTGATTCTGCCAGAGCAGAAAGGCTTTATTAAAGGCAGGTATATCCTTGATGCCATCATTACTTTGTGGGAAGGTATGGACTATGCTCTGGATAGTGGGAAGAACTATTTTTTTTTGAAAATTGACTTTGACAAAGCGTATGATAGAATTGAGTGGGATTTTATTTTGCAATCTCTGCATGACCTTGGGCTGGGCAGACGATTTATTAAATTTGTGGGCACTCTGTTTGGCAATGCTATATTACCAAACTACTTTTCATCTACCCATAATTTGAAGCAATCATTGCAACAATATAAGGGTTACTCAATAGTCGATAGATAAACCTCTTCCATCTAGTTTTTTCTTAACCTAGAATTTGGCTAGTTCTTGGCTAACCTTGGAATTGAAAATCTAGATTTGCAACAAAAATACATTTTACTGCCTTATCATCCATTTTTTTGCGATGTTGTTCAGGCACTAGTGCATATGCCGAACAATCAAAAACACGTAGATGAGAAACAGATGGCTTGCATTCATGCCAAGCCTCATATGGAGTGATAGACTAAAGTGCTTTAGTGGGACACCTATTCAGTACATATGCTGCATGACAGTCTCAAGCAAGAAACTGTGTGGTAAAGCCTGACTCTTGACCATGCACCTCGCCATCTCCATGAGTGACCTGTTCTTTCGTTTAGCAACTCCATTCTATTGAGGTGTATACGGCACTGTGCACTGGTTTTTTTATCCCACGTTCGGCGAGAAATGCATTAAAATCAGAAGACATATATTCCCCCCCTCCATCAGAATGGAGGGTGCCCATTTTATATGCGGAGAGATTTTCAGCCAAAACCAAAATTTTTTAAAGCACATGAACACTTGGGACTTTGCTTTGAGTGGATATACGCATGCATGCTTGGAAAAATCATCAATGAAAGTCATGAAGTAAAGGTAATTTCCAAACGAGGGTGTGTGCATAGGACCACAGAGATCACTATGTACAAGCTCCAATTTCAGTGTAGCCCGAATTGAACCATCTTTTGAAAAGGAGGAACGCTAAATTTTGCCCAAAATACAGCCTTCACAAACATGTTTTCCAAGTGCCTCAAGTTTGGGCAAAGAGGACACCATTTCAGATTTTTGTAGGCGTAGCAAACTAGCAAAATTCAGATGTCCAAAACGTGCATGCCAAAGCTTTGCATCTGACATAGCATGAGAATCATTTACTGCACATGCCAAATCATTTTCAGATCTTTCATAGTCTATGAGCTTATACAACCCACGACATAAAATGCCAGAAGGAATAATAACATCGCCATTTGACAGATCATGAACTGTACACCTGTCATCAACAAATTTCACAACCAAGCCAATCTTGGCTAATGTAGAAACTGATAAGAGATTTTTCTTGATCCCTAGCACAAATAAAACATCTGATAAAGTGAAAGAACTACCATCAATAGTAGTCAAAATGATCTTACCAACTCCCATAATAGGATAAGAGGAGTTGTTGGCGCATGTAACAGTATTCCCTGTAGGGGCAGGCTCGAGTGAAGAGAAGAAACTATGCTACGAGGTAATATGTTTGGTCGCCCCACTATCAAAGTACCAAACATCTGAGTCTACTACAGACATGCACTGCTCATGAGAAGATGGGTCAAAACTGCAAACAGTAGTGAAACACCATTCTTCTTCCTGCACAAGATTAGCAGACTCTATTTTTGGTGTAGAGGCTTCTGCAACAACCATTCCAGCCTCTTTCTTCTTTGCCTCTTTTGCACCCAGTTTTCGACAGTTCTTTATAATATGATCATTCCCTTTACAGTACTTACAAAACAATTTCTGCTTTTCTGATTTTTTCTCATCTTTGTCTTGGTTCTTCGAATGTGCAGCATTTGCAGATTTTTGCTTACTATTAGAAGAACTCCATTTTCCTTTACCCTTCTGACTAGGCAGGAAAGCTTGATCTACAACACACATGATGGACCTGTTCTACCTCGACAAAACTTCCTGCAATAGAACAGAGACTAACTCCTCAAATGACAAGGCATTTGGATTGCCTTTCATCATCAACCAAAGAGTAGAAGCAAAACTCTGATATGAATCAGGAAGACCATTCAGAACGGTCTGCACAAGTGAGCTATCTGGTATAATCTCATCAGTAGAAATCAACTGTTCCTTCAAGTCTTTGATCTTTGTTAGAAAACTGTCCATAGAATCACCTTCATTCATGTGCTCACTCTCCAACTGTTTTCGGAGGTAAGCAACACGAGCCTCATTCCTAGCTTGGTACAATGTGGTAAGTGTATCCCAAGCATCCTTAGCTATTCTACAACAGCGAATATGAGGAATAATCGCACGTTTGACAGAAAAAGCTATCAATGCATGTGCCTGGGCATCTCTGCCATCCCAACAAATCTGCTCTGTAGTACGTGCAGTAGAAACATCAACACAAACAGGAATCTTCACAATATCATATTCGACACCATCTTCATCAACTCTAGAACTTGTATTTGCAGTTCCTATTGTTACAGGTGTAATAGGACGTCTTTCAACACCCTGCACAATGTTCCACAATCCTTTTGCAACCAATATATGTCGCATCATATAAGCCCATAATGGGTAGTTGGTACCATCCAACTTATCCTCAACAGCCAACATACGGAACATCACTACTTTCAGCCATGGCCGATGACTAAAATAACTTGATGCAGAAAATTGACTGTATCTCAAAAAGTTGAACACATTTGCCCAGACAAATTCTGCTAGACCTGTAGCAAACTTCGAGACGCTTATACTGGCGAAGAGAAACTGGTATATACCTTTGGCACAAAAAGATGAAATAGCCTGCACAAGTATTGTGATAGTGCATTTGAAGGCTGAAATGAGCTCAGACCGTGATTTCGGCACCACAGAATGAAGCTGTTTTGATCTCTGAAACACCCTGAGTATGCTAACCAAATTTCATGCGAATCTGAGACTGCAAACGGAGGAGTGTCGACGGTGCCCTAGATGAAGGGACAACCTGCTCTGATAACCAATTGTTGGAGTTAGACGTCTGCAGAAGCACGCAAACAGCACAAGGAAGAAGAAGAAGCTTGGAGCACAACACACAATACGGAATGTATTTCTAGAGAATGTACAAAGATGAGTAGCCCATTACGGCAATAGGTGTATATACAAGCCGGGGGAAAAAAACCTCCTAAAGAGGGAAAAAAGTGCCCCGAAGGTCCTAGTGTGTTCACACACATCACTACCTAAATATATCAACATCTTTAATACCACCACCTATCTCTCGTCAATGGAGCAGAGTGCTGATATTTGCTTTTGATATCCTTCTCTATAGTAATTTATGTTGGTTGAAGCAAGTGTTAGCTTCTCTTTAGAGAAAGGCAATCTCTTTTGGATGGTCCAAAGTGTGAGGGCTCTATAGATAGTTATGTGTTACCTCAGGGATCAAGTATTCTCCCACATATATTTGTTGAAGGACTACGGAGGACACAAAGTTTTCCATTAGTAGTCTCGTCATACATAATGCCATTGATTTTGTAGTAGTACGATCGCCTCGTTCACAAAAGACTTGAAAATGGAGCAAAATGCTCATGCTTGCTTTCAGAAGGGAGAGCTGCCAAGCTCTGTTGAGGAGATTGGATAGGCTGCTGCAAATATTTCTTGTTTCATATCTCGGCTTCCTAAAGGATATGACATTTCAGTTGGAGAACATGGTACTTAACTTTCTGGAGGTTAGAAACAAATAAATTCAACTGCACGGGCAATTATGAAGAATCCTTGTATATTGCTCCTTGATGATGCAATCGGTGCCTTGCATGCTATGTCTAAGCGTTGTTACCGTTAGTGTCCATGTGAAAGGCCAAATGGCCACTAGACACTTCTTTGTATATGTTCTTTAATAAAACGTATAGTGGCTTGGTTAGTCACAGACTGTAAGTTCGATCGCATTTGTAAGACCTAAGACGTTTATATTCGTGCCCTCTGTGTACTTTGTTTTCTGCGTATTCTACAGCCTCTGTGTGGAGTACTATGTGCGGCCTTAGGAGCTCCGTTTTCTACTCCAAGCATATCGCCGAAAAGCTCTTGAGAAGCAGAGTGTTGTGGTGCTTTGCCATTGAAATACTTCACTGGTATCAGAGTAGTTCGAGGAAAAGGCTTTGTTCCTTTTGTGCGAGCGAAGCAAGCAGCCCTCCCCCCCAAGGCTTTCCTCAGGGCTTACGAGTAAGGTGGCGACCAAGGCATAGACCTTGGAATACCTTGTCATCCGAGTCACCAAAGTCACCATTGGCACCGTTGGCTGTGCGCGAGGGAGGACCTCAACGATCAAGGAATATAGAGGCTCCCGATACTTCTTGGGAGGTCATCCATACTAGTACTATTCACCCCGAAGCTCGCTTAACGGTGGCAATCTCTTGCCACTAAGCTACACTCTTGTGGTGTCTGAAGAAGGGGAAAGACTAAGGTTGACATTACCTTGAACATGTTTTGGTCCCTCAAAGCTTCATTCTTTGCTTTCAAATACTATTTTTGAAGAAATTTTGGGTGTCTTTTGGAGCCATTTTGGAGTACTTCTGCACATAGTTCTCTTCACATAGGTCCAAGAACATCAAGAAGAGTGTTCTGTGTACTTCTCTGAAAATAAATATCAACCTTTGGGGCTATGTTCTTAGCCACGCTTGTAAAACTACAGGGTTCTTGAAAGGTTTCAGTTTTGGTGGTAGCAGTTGCTGCAAATCTATGCACATTTTTGAGCCTAAAATATCAGAGTTGATAGACACTTGCAAGTGTTATTAGCTAGTTTTTGGGCTGTGTATTCAGCCTTTAGTGTCATTTTACTACATATATTGAGCACATACATACTATGTATGCTTTTGTGGATATCGCTTATGTATGTCCATGTGGTCATTGATATAGTGGTTACGTTCTTTGCATAAGGCCTTTTACATTTGATAAAGAGGGTTGTGGTGAGGTTTTCTTAACTAAGAGACACCCAGATGTCGGCGTCTCTTCGGTGATGCAAGTGGAAGACTTACCCAGCCTCACCATAGGAGATGTATGGTAGTTGTTCATAGGTGCTTTATAAGCCTTGTTGGCTTCTATTGGGTAACTCATTATATGTAGTGAAGTCAGTGATTCACTATGCAGGAAAACATGTCAGTACTCAAAGTTTGATGATATTTTGACACTGGTCATATGTTCATTTTGCAGAGGATACTCTGGCAAACGTTGTTCCAGATTTTTGGTTTTGTCAACTACATAGTGGTCAATTTACTCCTTGATACACTTATTCGTTGGTGTTCGAACTCTTCTAGCTCAATTATCATTCTATTCAGTTCTCTACCATCATGGCATCAGAGGTCTCAAGCACATCCGATGGATCAAGGTCTAGTGCTAGCGTTCCGAGGAGGAGCTATAACTTGCAGGGAAAAGACCATTTTGAGATCCAAAAATTTGATGCCACAAACTTTGCTCTATGGAAGAATGAAATTAAAGATGTGCTGATTCAAAGGAGGAAATGCAAGCCTGTAAATGGAATTTCAAAGAAGCCTGTTGACATGGATGAAGATGATTGGGATGAGTTAGATGAAATGGCCAGGTCTACCATTCGCTTGCACTTGGCAGATAATTTTTACTTTATAGTATTAGACTCTGAAAGTGCAGAGGAGCTTTGGAAGAAGTTATACAATACATATGAAAAAGAGACGACATCAAATATAGTTTATCTGATGAGAAAATTATATGATCTTTGTATGAAGGACACAGATAGTGTTGCTACTCATCTAAATGAGTTTGAACTATATTCTTTCAGTTACAAGCTCAGAAAATGGATATGGATAATGAAATGAAAGCAGTATTGTTGTTATGCACCTTGCCATCATCATGGGATACGTTTTGCACAGCTATAAGCAATAGTGCACTTGGTGGTAAACTCGTCTATGATGACATATGTGGAGCACTCTTGAGTGAGGAGACTCGTAGAAAATCTATGGTTGGAACTGAGAGTGGAGATGCATCTAATCTTCGTGATTCTTACCAAGGAAAGAATCAACAATGTGGGAGGAGCAAAAACAAGGAAAAGAATGGTCAACAGACTAAGAGTAGAAGTAAATCAAGGAAGAGGGATATAGAATGCCATTATTTTCATAAGAAAGGACACATGAAGAAAGACTGTTATGCATTAGAGAATGCTAAAGGGAAAGGACAAAATGTTGATGGGCATTTTAAACAATTACCTGCACCATCTACTTCGACTGTGAAGATTGAAGAAATTACTGTTATTTCTGATGATTCTAATCTGTTGACACTTGATAGTACTGTGCAAACTGAGGCTTTAATGGCGAATTCTCTTTCCCACACCTGGCTGCTAGATTTTGGTGCTTCTTTCTATGTGACACCACATAGAGAATGATTCTCTAATTATGCACCAAAGTCTCTTGGTACCATGAGACTTGGCGACTCTCACCAATGTGATGTTGTGGGGATTGGAGGTGTGTTTCTGCAATTCATTGATGGTTCAAAATTTACTATGCATAATTGTAGAGGAGGTACTGGGGTATCCACTTTTATTAAAAGTAGAGAATAAAGAATAAACACATCCAATACTTCAACTACTCAAGGGGGGTTCTCTTTAGGGAAGTATACCCTTTAACATTTCTGTGAGCAGG
>CM035442.1:2407100-2412100 GCA_020310875.1 Ceratopteris richardii
CAGCTACTCTAGGCTTGTTTATCAAATACTTCAAGGGCTGATGATCAGAGATAACAATGAAATCTACACCTAGGAGATAATGTCGAAAGTTCTGAAGAGCAAATACGATAGCCAAACCTTCTCTTTCCGTTGTACTGTAATTTCTTTCAACTTGGTTGAGTAGTCTGCTGGCATAAGAGATAGGTCTATCCACTTTGTGAGATGATGGTTGAGCTAGAACTGCACCAACATCATGAAGACTAGCATCTGTATGCACATGAAATTCCAATGACCAATTAGGAACACTTAAAAGTGGAGCAGTACAAAGCCTCAACTTTAGTTCACAAAATGCTTTGTCAGCTTCAGCACCCCATGAGAAAGGGATCTTTTTACTGGTAAGCCTTGACAAGGGCTTAGCAATTTCTGAATACATCCTAATGAATCTTCTGTGATACCCTATATGGCCCAAGAAACTTTGCACTTCCTTTGGGCTTTGTGGAATTGGCATGGAAAGAATAGCTGTAACCTTTGCAGGGTCAACAGTTATGCCTTCAGCAGATACTATGTGACCAAGAAGAGTACCCTTGGTGACCAAAAACTGACATTTATCAGGATTCAATTTCAAACCTGTTTTGAGACATTGCTCAAAAATTTCTTTTAGATTTTCCAAATGGTCATGGAAATCTTGAACTGCTGCTCTTTTATCTGTACCTGAAAATACTGAAAAGTCATCCATGAAAATGCGTAGAAAGGTTGTTAACCATTTGCCCAATATCAGATACATCATTCTATTAAATGAAGCTGGTGCATTCTTCAAACCAAAAGCCATGCGAGTATAGACATAAGTGCCCCAGGGAGTGACAAAGGCTGTTTTGTCCCTATCATCAGGATGGATCACTATCTGATTGTAGCCACTAAAACCATCCAAGAAACTATACAAAGTGTGCCCAGCTACTTCCTCAAGTACTTGCTCTGTGAAGGGCTAAGGAAAACCATCTTGAATAGTCAGTTTATTCAAAGCACGAAAATCAACACATACTCTTATTTTTCCACTATTTTTCTTGGGTACAATAACCATAGAAGAAAGCCACCTGGAATGTTCTACTGGCACAATTATACCTGCTTCTTCTAGTTTTGTAATCTCTGTTTTTCCCACCTCTGCATACTTCAGATTGAGTTGATATGGTCTCCTTGTTGCAGGTGCGGCTCCCTCAACTAAGGGTATCCGATGTAACCCAAGCTCTTCTGGTATCCCTGTTAGGTCTTTGTAGGACCATGCAAAGACACTTTTGTAAGCAAAAAGCAAAGAAGTTACCTTCTGTAGTAAGGGAGGATAATTCCACAACCAGGATGCCAAATGGAGTACTTGAGGGTTCTCTTCATCCCCTCAATTTACTTCTTGAACCAATGTTTCAGGACTACTCTTGCTTGAAAAATCATCTCCACTATGTGCAGGAGTGGATTTTAATTTATATTCTGCAACATGTTCTTCCATCCATCCTTGAGGTATATTTGCAAAAGGAAGATCTTCTCTGCTCTTAAGTTCATAACCTTCCACCTCTGATACTTTTATATTGGTTGCATCTTCAAAGCTTGTATTTCCTTTCAATTGCTCATTCTCCAACACCTTGTGGTCTTCATTGCCTTTTCCTGTAATTTCCTTATCTACAACTTCTTCCTCAATTTCATTGATCTCCACTGTGCAACACTCTGCACTTCCCATCATCCAATTTAACAATGTATCATCTTCTTGGGGTAGAGAGGGCATTACCTGAGTATCCACAGTATATCCACTAGTTTTTCCTGAGTCGAATCCTTCTTCCAAATGAAGTTGCAGTTGGCTATTGGTACTTGTTGAAATCCATAGTTTATTTTTCCCCCAATCTTGCAAAGCTTTTGCTTGCCTCAACCAAGGTCTCCCCAGGAGCAAAGGATAGGAAGTCTCCTATGGAAGTGCAATAACAACAAAATCCAACACAAAGTGGCAACCCTGTACTATCATCCGTACCTTTTCAATAATGCCAAGAGGCGCAACCCGATGTTGATCTGCTAGTGTAATTGTAAATGGTGCCATTTTGGTGGGGTTCAAATTCAGTTTCTTCATTGTGAAATCTGGCATCAAATTGATACTAGAGCCTCCATCTATGATCACACCTGTGAGAGTTTCATCCTTTATACAAACAGATAATCTCGAGCTTTGGTAGTCTGCTAAGGGTGCAGGGGGAAAATCAACCATGAAACCATCTATACTAGGTGATTGGAGCAAGTGAGCAGAGTGTATAATCTTCAGTAAGTCACTTCTTATTTTTGAATCCATCCTTATAAGTTCATATAGACTAACCTTGTGATGAATACCTTTCAAGATATGTTCAATGTTTACCTCCTGAGTGTTTTCTTGCAGACTTGTTGGTTGGCCCTTTAGAGAAGTAGCCATCTTATCATAAGCTCCTTCAATTTCTACTTGGTCCTTCCATCCAGACTTCTTTTCCTCCTCTTTATCCTGAAGTCCTTGTTGTTCATCTCTATGGGTTGCAGCTGCTTGCCTAGCTCTAGTCATCATGGGCATTGCAGAGGATGAAACGGCATAAGACTGAGTGGTTTTCCCTTCTTCATGTGGAGAGACTGCAATCATGTGGATTGGAGCAGGACGACCTCTTGGGCAATCTTTGGTATAATGATCCTTGGCCTCTGGACAATGTTGACAAGGAGGTGCATCTTCTGGGAGGGAACACCAATTTTGCATGTGGCCATACTCACCACAACAATAGCACATCAAAGGTCTATTGTATCTAGGCTTTGTAGGCCGATTCTCCTCTCTATTAGATGTATTTGAAGTACTAGCATAGTATGAATCCAAAGTTTGAGGGTTACCTCTTTGCTGTGTACCCTTGAGGTAGAAACAGTCTCTAGCTTCATGCCCATCCTTCCCACAAAATTGACAGCTTACCTTGTTGGGACAATTAGCATTGGAATGTCCATTGTTGTTACAGATTGTACACCAAATTTGTCTCCTTATATCCTGAGTGGTCCTCAAATCTTCTAACTCACGGCGAAGTTGGGCAACTTCATCATCAGTGCGACGCAGTGGTGGCAGGACCTTCTCTTCTTGTTGATTTTGTTGCATTTTCAATGCCTCCAGTTCCCTCCTCAGTCTGCAGCATACTTTGTTTGTGTATCCCCTTTAAAATGTTGCCTTGCTTCTTCAATGCGTGATGCCGCTGCAACAAAATCATTGAGGGACGCATAGAATCTAAGAGACTCACGAAGCTTCTGCTGAGGTGACCTGGGCAGAGCCTTTTCAATCCACTTTTTAACCAAAAAGTCACCTGGAGCATGTGGCAGACGTGCAACAAGTGCTTTTGTTCTAGGGTGAAGTTCATGAAAGGATTCACCTGATTGTAGCTTCAAGTTCTCTAGCTGATCTAGAGCCCTTTCCGAGGAATCACTTGGTCGGAATGTCTGTGAGAATGCTGCCTTCAGAGCCTCCCATGTAGTGAAATGGCCATCTGCATATTGACTATACCATTTATCTGCAAGACCCTCCAATGTGGATGGAAAGAGTGCCAGCATTGAATCCTCTCTATTCTGCAGACCTCGTCCACGGCATAAAGTAATGAATCTCCTCACATGATCATCAACATCCTCATAAGCTTGTCCCTTGAAGGTAGGGAATTTGATGTTTAATCTGGAGAGTAAATGAGAGAGATCCTCCATTTGTACTGGTGTTTCTTCGGACGTATCTGAGGAGAAGTCTAGAGTTCTTCTATACCTCTCTTTTGACAATGGTGTCGCACCCAAATCAATAGATAAATTTAGGGAAGGCAGAGGGGAGGTAGACTCACTAGTCGTGGTTATTGCTAACTTGTTAAAGCTCCTCCGAACACGAAGAGAGTCGTTATCTGCTCGTGTATGGGTCATGTACCTACTTGCAAATGTAATAGGGCAAAAATACCTCTCACATAAATGCAAAGGTCCCACCGGGCATGCCACACTGTAGAGGAGGTACTGGGGTATCCACTTTTATTAAAAGTAGAGAATAAAGAATAAACACATCCAGTACTTCAACTACTCAAGGGGGGTTCTCTTTAGGGAAGTATACCCTTTAACATTTCTGTGAGCAGGCAGAGGTAAATAATTGCACACAGTCGTACATACTCTAGAAAACATCAACAACAAATGACCAAAGAAGACCATCCACTTCTTGATTCAAATAAGATGATTATAAGATTGGCCAAAGAAATGCTCAAAAACTCATACTCAGAGCTTCATGACACTCTATGCAGACAAATACAGATCAATACAAACGCTGGAGAATTCTTCTAGAGAATAGGGCTTACAATATCATTGCCCAAAAAAATCCAAGCCACTCTCTTACACTATGGTGCTGTTAGCACTCCACTAGGAAGCCCACGCTCTGTATCCACACTACAGAGTGGCTCCTACAGTAGGCTTGAAAACACAAAGTGCAAGAGGGGACTTCTGCACGTACATACACGTATCTGAACCAATGTAACTCCAAAAGTCGTACCCCAATGAGCACAAATCCATTGTTTTTATAGGCTCCAATAGGCCAAGAGGGCCTTGCCGAATCTTCACGTCCACTGATCACGCATCGGTGGATTGCCCAAAATTGGGGGGGTAGGTCAATTATTCCCTTGATTTGAATGGGATCACATTCACTTTTACTCTCTTCTTCAATTGAAAGATGAGATCTCTTTATGACGGGGCTCGACTTCATCACTTCCACATTCAAGGGTTCTCTAAATTCGAATCGTTCCATCTTCAGATCCAGATGCATATGATTTTCCACCGGAAGAGAATTGAACACAATGCACTGGGCCATGATGTCCTTTATTGCATTTGGTCTCTTCTCCAGTATGGAAGTCTAGTAGCCATCCCCCCAATCCAAATGATTTGCATCCCATCCTCTTTTCACCATATTCCAATCGTTCTTTTAGCGGTCCATAGTCTTTTCACCATATTCCAATCGTTCTTTTAGCGGTCCATAGTTCCATACATTC